>CAIGQQ010029517.1:0-22017 GCA_903798035.1 Danio albolineatus
ATATATATATATATATATACACTCTGCACTTTCATGACAATGTAAGCACTATTTTAGCTGAAATAGATTGTTTGGATGATCACCATAACCAAAAAGGAAGTACATTTGAAAATTCATGGATAACAACAATATCCAAAAAGTATTCAAATTAAGTTTTATATCGGTTGCTTTTGGTGCCTCACACCTTTTCATTTGTCAATTTTTTGTTCCAAGGTTTAGAATAAAAGTTACCAGTGAAATTATGTCTATTTAAAAACAATACTGTAGCGAAATATGATTTAACTTCATCAGATTGTATGTTTTCTTGCACAGCTGAATGTTGGACTCGTGAAAAATAATTGTGTGCATTGGCCAAAACTTATTAGCTGATGTCACACTGAAGCGACAGCCAACAGAGAAATCCACTTGGTCTTAAAACCTTTTTCAATGAGTTATTTTACTATTTATGATGGCATAGTAGGCAAAATAGGACAAATGAGCTTTTGTATGTGGGTGCCGCTTTGGCGTAGTGAGTAGCAAGAAGGTCGCTGGTTCAAGCCTCGGCTGGGTCAGTTGGCATTTCTGTGTGGAGTTTGCATGTTCTCCCCGTGGTTGCATGGGTTTCCTCTGGGTGCTCCGGTTCCCCCCACAAGTCCAAAGACATGTGGTATAGGTGAATTGGGGAAGCTAAATTGTCCGTGACACATGATTACTCAGAAGTTCATTCATTCATTTTCTTTTCGGCTTAGTCCCTGTATTAATCCGGGGTCGCCACAGCGGAATGAACCGCCAACTTATCCAGCATTTGTTTTATGCAGCTGGTGCCCTTCCAGCCACAAGCCATCTCTGTGAAACACATCCATACATTCTCATTCACACACATACACTATGGACAATTTGGCTTACCCAATTCACCTATACCGCATATCTTTGGACTGTGGGGGAAACCGGAGCACCCGGAGGAAACCCACACAACCACGGGGAGAAGATGCAAACTCCACACAGAAATGCCAACTGACCCAGCCGGGGATCGAACCAGCGACCTTCTTGCTGTGAGGCGAACGTGCTACTCACTACGCCACCGTGGCGCCGCCACTCAGAAGTTGTAAATACATATTATTTTAAGTCAAGATTACTTGAATCTATTAAGTTTAACAACTTAATGAGCAAAAAAGTTGGGATTACTTGTTTAAATATAGTAAGGTGAACAAACTTATTCAGAACAAGTAAACTGCACTTAATTTTATTAGTTAGAACAGCTATTGCTTTTTACAGTGTATGGATGTTTCCCAGAGATGAGTTGCGGCTGGAAGGGCATCCGCTGCGTAAAACAAATGCTGGATTAGTTGGCGGTTCATTCCGCTGTTGTGACCCCAGATTAATAAAGGGACTAATCCTAAAAGAAAATGAATGAGCTCATGTATGGCACAAATTCTGGATCAGTGACGGGTGGGTTTTTTAAACCACCTGGTTACAGGCCTGAAATATTAACTCATTTGACAATTAGCTGGAAGGGATAGTTTACCATTTTCCTTCATCTTTCACTTCAGAAGACTTTATTTATGAACTTGGTTTGTGTGAAAAACCATTGCATTAACTTTGTTTATAGGTGTCAGCTTGCATACTTGCATTATGTGGATCCACATAGAGTGATCATTTTCAAGTGTTTATCTGAAAGAAAAAAAATGAACAGATATCTGATATGATATAAAGATGAATAGTCATAACATCACTAGAAATTGGACTTTTAAAATGGAACAAAGAGAACGCATTTGCCTTATGTGCAATCAAAAAACTGGTGGTGCAAATGCATACCTTTCAGATGGCTATTATCCCCACGTTGTCGCATGGAGCATGCAATCAATTTTATCACTCACAGCTCTGCATTTGCGGTGCATCGTTACAAGCGCCCTGACTATTTACATGACACTCCACACTGAAATGGCTGCAATATGAGCTGGATAGTAGCCATTAGATTGGATCATACAGCATGTTCCTGCTGGTGTGATTTATGATGGCCTTATTACTGTTTGTGTCATTTTATTTGCCTACATGATAGAGCTGTCAGAATGAGGCATGATGAAGACCATGCAGTAGGTTGGACATATCTGCTGGGATTTTCCACTGTCATGTTTGCAGAGCGCATCTCTCTCAGAAACTGCTGGCTGGTTTATTGCCTGCCTGTGAGATTAAATCTGGGGCGAAGATACACTCTTTCTGAACATTAGGCCGACAGAAGTCTCCAAATACTGACAAAGGCTCTTATTGCTATTGTCTAAGCTGCTAAAAACTTCATTTTGTAAAAGTAATTTGTGGGAGAATAGTGGTGCTCTGGGTTGTCATCAGGACAATATATCATAAATAGATATTTGTTGCTGTATTGAAATATCTTTTGAAGTCAAATAAAACAAAGCTTTATGGAAAAAAAGATCATTCTCTTATCTACAGCTAGAAATATATAGCTGTCGGAAAAACAGGAAGGCATCAGCATGATCAAATAGATGTTTTCAAAGAAAGTAATAATACAGAAAAAACATGGTGATGCAATGTACTAAACAATTAGCCAAAATGAATAGTTCTCTGAGACTGCCTTGACTTCAGACACTAAATGGCCATGGTTAGGTTTACATAAATGAAAACAAATCAAGTATACAACAAAAAACATGAAAATGTTGATGCATGGTGTAAACATCACGCATGGTGTAAACATTAGCCAGTGAGAGGTTACATTCAAATTTAAAACACAAATAATAAATGTCAAAAGATTAGCGATAGGGACGCCGCAAATATGCAAATAAGAACATTTACCCAAGGTTGATGTTATTTCGACTGTGAAAATCCCTTGAGGGGCGTCACGGTGGCGTAGTGAGTAGCACGTTCGCCTCACAGCAAGAAGGTCACTGGTTCGAGCCTCAGCTGGGTCAGTTGGCATTTCTGTGTGGAGTTTGCATGTTTTCCCTGAGGTTGCGTGGGTTTCCTACGGGTGCTCCGGTTTCGCCCACAAGTCCAAAGAGATGTGGTATAGCAGCCTGATCTCACAAGAAAACGTAAGTATTTTACGTTTTGGCCGTTTAGTGGCTATTTCGTACGATTTTAAAAAAGAGACGTCATTGGTTGATGAGCAAATCTTACTGAATTGTACGAATTAGATCGTACGAATTCATATGAATTAGCCACTAAATAAAAAGTTATGAATTGCAGTGAGATAGCGTGGGGAATAGGTAAATTGGGTAGGCTAAATTATCTATAGTGTATGAGTGTGAATGAGTGTGTATGGATGTTTCCCAGAGATGGATTGCAGCTGGAAGGGCATCCGTTGCGTAAAACAAATGCTGGACCCCAGATTAATAAAGGGACAAAGCCTACAAGAAAATGAATGAATGAATGAAAATCCCTTGAAGGTTAAAAAAACTAAATCTTGAGAAAATCCAACCTGATCTTACAAGAAATCATAACTATTTTACGATTTATCATTTCAGTGGCTAAATCATATAAATTCCTATGATTTCAGTTGCTTTTTGAAAGGAGATGTAACACTAAACTCCACTCCTAAACCCAACTGTCATTGGGGGATGAGCAAATTTGCACAGCTAGTGTTTTTCAGCCAATGATGAACTTCTGGTGAAATGTGTATAGCTTTTTCATTTCCTAAAGTTCCTATATAGCACAGATGTTGTAATGTAATTCAAATATGATCAGTTAAATAGACTTAATAAGCATAAAAAGGGACGAAAGACCGTTTCAACGCAGGCACAGTCATAAGCAACAGGCAAGCACAGAAACTGAAAATACTGGGGTAAAATTAATTTCCATATTTTAAAAACATGGCAAGGAAAAATATAATTTAATGCATTGCTTCTTGTTTGGTCTGATACCCACTTTATATCGTATCTCAGCCAGGCAGTGAAGTTTGCTCTTTTTTTAAAGAAATACGATCTTAAACACATCAATATTGGATGGGATTACAATTCACTGGAAGCCCTAGGGCTGGCTGTTTGAAATTAAGTATGTGTGCATAAACCCCATATACATGTTGCAGAAGGAGGACATAGATCAGAAACTATGAGTAATATAACTGTTTATTGATATAGATGGCAAATGGAATGATATGACCAACGAGAGGCTGTTGCAGCAGAGAATGAAGATGTGGACCGGTTGAATGGCAGAATTGGATGATCTAGAGGGACCAGGATGATGAAGTGGAACCAGCTTCATGGAATGACTGGGAAACAGACACCAAAGGACACTAGGATGGAATCACTTTAGGAAGGAGAGACAAGGAATACTGGTGACAACAGGGAAATGAGACAGGTAAGTAATTTTCTAAAAATGCTAGCTATCACTGACCATGAGAGTTGGTCCTTCTGTCTATCAACAAGGCCAGACACTGAGGCCCTGTTTACACTAGTGCGTTTTAGTTTTAAAACAGGGTTTTAGCATGAAAACGATCCGCGTCCACACTAGCGTTTCTGAACAGATGTCCCTCCACACTACTCCAGCGAAATGTATATCACGTGACCATTTGAGCACTCTGGGCATGCGCGTTCAAGTATAAACAGGAAGTATGTGTCTCACTGGTTCTTCCCGGTGTAACCCAAAACCGGCGTTCTAAATGGGGCTTAAGCGGCTGGAAACGCAAGCAATTAGTGAGTGCTAGTGATGGGTCGTTCTTGAACGATTCGTTCATTTTGAACGAATCTTTAATATGACTCGGGAACGACGAGTCCTCTCAGGGAGTGATTCGTTCATCCGAGCATGCGCAGATTGCGCACAGATGTGCAGGTTTCGTTCATTTTTCAAGTCTTTTAATTCATTCATCATGCTAAAGACAAAAGCCAATCATATGCGTTTAGAGCCGTAAAGAGATTTGATCCATTCATGTATCGAGTCCTCTGTTTGAGTCACTCGGTCATCACGTGAAAGACAAAAGCCAATCATATACATTTAGAGTCGGAAAGAGATTTGATCCGTTCACCTCCCGAGTCCTCGGTCCGAGTCGTTCAACACGTGAAAGACACAGAAGCCAATCATATGCAATTAGAGCCGGAAAGAGATTTGATCCGTTCACCCCCCGAGTCCTCAGTCTGAGTCATGTCTCTTTACATTTTGTCACGTGATGAACGAACCAGAAGACTCGAAAGGTGAACTAGTCATGGCTCCTTTCGGCTCAGACTGTGTACATTGGTTGAGATTATGTCCGTGTGACGTGAACGAACCACTGAAATTTGAAGACATGAAGAGGTGAGCTGAGCAAAGAGGCAAAAATATCTTCATAGACAAAAGAGCAGGCAAACAGTGAATGATTATTTTCTCTTATAGCATTCTATTTATGACTTTTTTGTAGTGTGATCAACATTTGGGCTAGTTGTACATGTGTTTGAAAGCAATTCGTAACAGTTTAATAATATATTGGCAAATTGAACAAAATGAACGAAATGACTCGAAAAAAGATTCGTTCATCTCGATGAACGAGACTTAAAGATCCGAGACAGTATAATGATCTGAACTTCCCATCACTAGTGAGTGCTGGAACAATAGCTTGCCTCTTGCGAATATATGCAGCTGTTGTAGTAAAAAAGGCAGAGTTTAACTGCACAATAGCGCCTAAAACGGACATTGGTTCCCATTTTTGTGTCCAGCAGCCACGCCTCCGTTTTCAGTTGTCTCCGTTTTCCCCCATCCACACTGAGATGTAGCAGCAGCGTTTTGGAAACGTTGGAGAGATCATTTTCATTCAAAAACGCGGCTCGAAAACTCTGGCGTAGTGTGGACGATTGGCATAACCGTAGCGAAATGTATGCGTTTTAAAATAGCATGAAATATCATTGGAAAATCACCTTTAAAGATTTAAGTTTTGATAATTTTACAGAAGGAAAATTAACAGAATATCTTCATATATGATCTTTTCATGATTTCTAAAAACATACCCCTGCAACTTAAACCTGTTTTGTGGTTCCGGATCCCAAATTGTTCAATATTTCTGTGTGTGTGTGTGTGTGTGTGTGTAACAGTGAATATTATTGAGTGCACTTACATTATTCAGTCCCATAATGCACCTATATTATAAGCATGTAACCTACATATATTCACCATCTTCTGCGGGAACTACAGAAAAGAGAACTGCAGGGATGACATTTTTATAGGTCAAAACCTGGAAACGAATTAGCATATCAGCACATCTAGTTCCATTGTCCAGAAGTCAATGTCAATGTTTTGCCTGGGCAGTCATTACCTAGCGACAAGGAATTCGTCTGTCACATGGTGATACACTGTACAAACCAAACTAAAAAGAGAAGAAAAACACTGTGTGAACACAATCTGATCCACAATCTAAATCTGAACTGGAGAATGTGAAAGCACCCTAGAAGTCACAACAGTGAACAGATAAACCCAATTAAACTCCAACCCAGGCTCATTCTGAAAACGTACCGCTATATACATTCCTGGAGAGCACCAAATACCATTTATAGCAGGAGCCACAATTATTTATTTATTGTTTTGTTTTTTGTTTGTTTTTTGCAGGTTTTGTTTTCACGAATCCACCAGAGGCCGCTGTTGACTGACTGACTGAATGAATGAATGAATGAATAAATGACTGATCAACTGACCCTCCCTCCTTCCCTAAACACAACCAATAGTGTTTTCAAAAGCACTGACTGACCCGCTCACCCACTTCCCTAAACCTAACCGACAGTTTTAAAGGGTCACGAAACACCAAAACACATTTTCTGAGCTGTTGACAGTAATATATGTGTCCCATGCTGCTATAAACACTATGAGGACACATATTTTTTTTGTAAAGAGTAAAAATTGGTTGTTTTTGCGTTATTTCGAGCAAAGTCGTTCTTCCAGTTTGAAACGAATTTTTGAAGCTGCGTCACGCAGATGAGATCCTTGCGTGTATTCCTGTGTGGAGAGTGGACGTCTGTACCGGCCAGTGCATCGTGACATCTGTCGTGAGTGTGTGGCATTAAGTCATAAGAAAGACTTGGTTCAAACCAATCAGTGTGCTCTATTGTGTATGCAGCACAACTTCATTAATATGCATGAGAGCTTCGAAGATTGTACCTGTTGCAGTGTTCAGACGGCAGAGAGACTCCATGCTGTGTTGCCAAAACAAGTGGAAGAAGAATTGTTTGGGGACACAGGTCGCCAGAGTTGTGTTTATGTGCTGCAACGAAGGTTTTGTTTTCATTTCCCCACTATGAGAGCACAGCTGGACTCACGCAACACGTGCAGAAATGCGTTTGTAAGGAACTTTTTTTTTCACCCGAGAGCTTTTCGCATCTGGAAATGGTAAAATCCGCATTTGCTGCTCATCTCCTTTTAAAACAGACTTCATGTTGATGTTCAGTTCATGTTGATTGTCCTGCTCTACAGATATGGTAAGCGATCAGTGCTCTTTGTTTGTTTAATCAGATGACGAAGTTAGTTAGTATCGTGAGCAGTACTCTCTCAGTGTTTACAGAGAGACCTTAGTAAGAGTGATTAGAACTGTTACTGAGTCTACAGTACGTTAATATCACTACAATATTATAGACTGAAAGATCCGTTGTAAATGCTGCTCTCTGAGTGGAAACATTTAAACACCGCAGTCTATACACACAGGGCTTTCTGATGCTCCCAACCGAGTGCCTTTAAGTTACCGAGAAATATGGAGGGTTTTTTATTTCTCTTATACACTGCGTGGTATCAAACATTCCTTTAAAACCGCACTCTTAGCAGTTTCTGACATCTCATTTGTCACGGGGGGCATGTAGGAAATGTTCCTGGAGAAGTGAAAGTGCCAAACCGACGTTAAAGTTGACAAATTTAGAATTTGTCAAATAATTCAATTACTGATGTCCATGTAAACATAGTCACTGTCTTTCTCCCCATGCGTCTATTTGTTTTGCCTGTTTGAAAATGAGCGCGTGCACAAATGGAAACTCCCATGTATATGCAAAACCTTCCCTCTTTCCCTCCCCCGACACTCCTACCTAAACCGAGCTAGACACACCCACTTTCCTGAGCTTTTCCAAACTAGAGGTGTCAAAACACCCCGCTGAGACAGGAGGGGTTTCCTGGCCCTTTAAAAAGCAATCCAGAAAAAGACTTCTCTGGACTCAAACCCTGTTGTCGTGGTCAACTCCTCTCTGTCTCTACATAATTCACTATCTTCAGTAATGGCTGTATTTTCAGAATGTTTATGAGCTCACTAGTCCACTCTCATATGCACAATTTTGCTAGTTTTTAACTGCACTTTCACAGATGACATGGCAGCACTGGCATTTTATGCACTGTACAGATAATGTGTGTCCTGTGGGTGAAAATGCCTTGTGGATGCCAGAGGTCAGAGGAGAATGGCAAGAATGGTTTAGGCTGAAAGAAAGGCAACAGCCACTGAAAAAAACACTTGTTACAACTGGGTTCTGCACATGAGTATCCCTGAACACACAACACATTGAATCTTGAAGCAGATGCTACAGCAGCAGCAGAAGAATGAAGAGCACACCAGAGACACTTCTCTCTCAACAGTTATAGTCTCACAAAAACAGGACAATTAAAGATTAGAAATCATTGTCGGATGATTGCTGCCTCAACTTCTGGATGGTGTAGATGGAATTTAACACTTCCAAAATGAGTAGGGTTTTTATTTTCCACTGTGTCAAGTTTCTTTGTGTTTTGAGTTTTAGTCGGAAATGTGTGCAATGCTCAGTGGCTCAGGGGTTAGCACTCCAGTTCAGCAAGATGGTCACTAGTTCGAGTCCCAACTGGGTCAATTGGCATTTCTGTGTGGAGTTTGCATGTTCTCCCTGTGTTCGCGTGGGTTTGCTCCGGTTTCCCCCACAGTCCAAAGACAGGCAACCCAGGCTCATTCTGAAAATGTAGCCCTATATACATTTCTGGGAAGTGCCAAATGCGTGCCTGGAGCTATGCTTTTTTTTTTTTTTTTTTTGCAGTTTTTGTTTTCATGAATCCACCAGGGGCCACTGTGTATGCTTCTTTTAGATCCCAAATTTCTCTCGCCATTCGTGCCTGCTGTTCTTGCATAAATCCAGCAGAAGCTGCTGTCGACTGACTGACTCACTGACTGAATGAATGAATGACTGACTGACTGAAGTCCGCCGACATACATGGCGAGCTAACTGAACAAAATGGTAACAGCGGGAAAGTTGTCCACATGGAGATAAACGGTCAGCTGTTAAGCTTGAAATGGAATGGCGTCATAATACCCTGTAGCATTCATTTTAATAACAAAATGCTGCCATACATACTTCTGGCTACATAATTCGTGATCTCCAGATGTTTATATAGGGCTACATTTTCAAAATGAACCTGTGTTGGGTACAAGTGAATTGAATAAACTAAAATGGCCTTAGTGTATGTTTGCTGACAGTACTGGATTGAGGCTGGAATGTGCATCCGCTTCATAAAACATATTTGGAATAGTAGGCGGTTTATTCCATTGTGGTAACCTCTGAAATAGAGACTAAGCCAAAGGAAAATGAATAAATGAATGAATGAATGACTGAATTAATGAATGAAAGAATAAATGAATGAATGTGTGCAATGTTACTGTAGAAGTAGCTGAAACTCTACGCACTTGTCACTCATACCAAGCTGACCAATCACAGATCTTGTGCTCTGCATCATTGCAGTGTGTAATTATATTTTAAGAGGTGTGCTTCAGGGTGTGTAACAGTGTACAGGGAAGGTTATGTATTTACATGTACATTAAGCAGATGTTTTTATCCAAAGCGACTCACATGTGAACAAAAACCTGGAGTGGGCTGCCAGGAGAGCAGTTGGGAGTTCGTTGCCTTGCTCAAGGAATCCCCTCTGCTGTGGTATTGAGATGGATATTTATTCACATTGACTCGAACCTGCGACCTTTTGATCCCAAGTCCAACTCTCTAACCTCTAATTAAGCCACGATTACAACTGTATGAAGGCTATACGTTGGACCTACACCATGTACTCGACAAAGGCCTTTAGTTTTAATTGAGCATTGTTTAAGCACCATAGCCTATCAGAGAATTAATGTTGACCATGACCACTCTTTAAGACCACCATGCCACAAGGTGGTGACATGAGTTCAAACTCATGTCAAATTCAATTCTGTAGACCAGTGGTCCCCAACCTTTTTATCACTGCAGACTGGTTAGCGCTGGTCAATTTTACCACAGACAGGTGGTGTGGGTCTATGTAGATAATTAGGCAACCATCAACTGTTTTCTCAGAGGATGACAAGCTAAAAAAACATTACTGCAACTCTGATACAAGTTTTATTTATGGAGAAAATTAAAAAGCACTGAAGTGTTTGGGTGCTCTGTGTTTGTCTGAGATAACTAGTCTACCGAAATGTGTATAATCCATACAAAGTATGAAGCTGATAGGTTAGTTCTTATCATGTGAGTCGTGGTGCTCTCGTGGCATTCTAAAGCACCCCTAAAGGGCCGAGTGTGTCTGTGTGCCTCCACTGGAAATAACGAACTTGCGCTTGGACAAGACATGATATGTGAAAGGCCCCAAAAAGGCCTCTGTCATTTGCAAACTCGAGCAGTTGATCTTCTTGCACAGACATGCTGGATTCACCTGATTTGCTCAGAAATAAATTGCAAATCCATTACTTGGCAGTTCGTGAGTCCTTCACTATACCCTTCACAAAGAAACTTTTCAAAGACGTCTGTTTCATACTCATTTTGCTAGCTTGTGGTTTAAATATAGGCGATCAAGTCACTAAGATGTAACCGAGAGGTCATTTTTCAAAATTAAAGATTTTTCAAAATAAGATCTATCAGACATAGATAGTAAATAAAATGGAAACAATGATTTCTTGTGTGGCCTGCACCCAATTGATCGGGGGTAGGGGACCACTGCTTTAGACCACTTTAGAATGTAGTGGAGTGGGAGTGACGCTATCTTGTTGAATAAACCTTGTTGAATCTATGCCACAAAATTAATCATTACAAATATTTGCAGGTCTGGAAACAAAGAGGATCAAAGCCCAATAGTAAATGAATTCTCACAAATAACCCAGAAGATGGCATCTGTAACATTTCCTCTCCATTTAGTGATCTAATTGACTTTTTTTAGACATTTTACTTAATTTACTGAGTGCACTGAGTGATAGGCTGTCACAATCACCAACAATCCAGCCTGTGAGATCGCTGATAAACACACACGTCTCATGAACTACAAATCTGCTAGTAAATGGACTACAGATCCAGTCATGCAACACACACAAACATCTGCTCCAAGTCACAATTTGTTTACACTCCCAAAGCTGATACTTCTCATTACCTGGACTATAAAGTCAGCACAGAAACACTCAGCCATTGCTGATTCTTGTTATCTGTATTAGTGACATCACAGCGCATTTCCTCTGTCTTGTCTTTGCTGTGTTTCGATCCTCACCTTGTTTTTCTGTTTATCCCTGTCTGCTGCCTGCCTTGTGGCCATCTGCCTGTTTATTTGACTATGACTCTAGATTGCCGTTATACATCTGTTTGCTCCTGTGTTGATCACTGCTTGCCTGACCATCCTGTTTTATAAAACCCTGCATTTGGATCCTCACCTCCGTTGTCAGCGTCACATCCCATGTTACAGAGGCAATAGTGAATGCAGGGTGTTATTTCAAATACAGGCTCAAACCTATTTGTGGTCCCACAGACTGTTTATGACTCCAGTTCCATCTATATCTGATTAATCTGAAGGCAACGGCAAAAATTATAATATTACACCACTCAATATTGCGATTGACCAATCAGATTCATGAATAGAAAGCTGACTATTTATATGGCTATAAAAAACAGCAAGTTCAAACTTAGCTCTATAAAATGTGGCTAAATGGCTACAGTAAATGCAAAAATGGCTAACTAAAAACACGTGCCAAAGAAACAATTACATTGCATGAAGCATAAATAAGAACTCCATTAAATCTCTTTAGCTACGAAGGAGCAACCACTGTGCAATAATGTTGTCTTCTGGGCTCTTCCCCCCAATGTGTTTTTAAAATGTTCTTCTTTCCTAAATCATGTTAATTAAACCTACAAAGCCTTCAGCTCTCCAAATACCTGTCGGCATGATGAAACAGCTAAGCAATTCTTACAAATTCTTAAAGCAATTACAGCCTCGTACTCCTTAAATCCGAGAAGTGTGGCTTCACAGGGAGCATTAAAGGAGTTTCTTCTGTAAGTACAGACACAAACATGGACTCGTTTAAGCCAGCAGCCTCTCCTCTCCTCATTAAGGGTTGCACTCAATTAAATCTAGCTGGGTGACAGCAAAAACCGCAGCAGCAAAATCTAAGCCACTGTCATTTGTTCAGACTGAGGATGAGAAATGGGGGAAGTGGATCATTTAATATATTTCGGAGGAGAACCGAACGTCTCCTACATCTCTATTTAATGCAGTTGCTGTGCTGCGTCGTGTTGTTGTTCTCATCCACACATTTCGCTGTCATTCGAGCTCCTCCTGCTGGCCAAAAGCTCAACTGCAGACTGTAAATCAACCATCAACTTGCATCTTATTTTCTCCACTCCATAACTCACATCCGTGGGCTCCTGCAGTTTTAATGACGTCCATCTTTGCTATTTAAACAATGCTTTATTTTATTAATGCAGGCTCCATGTTTTGTGTTTGAAAGCACTGAATCATTTAGCATAAGCTGAGAACATTGGCATCCAGTGGAGAGGAGAATCCGTCCCTCTAAATCGTGACAGGATGAACATTGAGGAGATGAATAATAAAAAGCAGTTGAGGCTAGGAAAGATTATTATTGTTATGGGAATGTCCTCAAAAGTTATAGGGCTTATCAACATAAGACCGTTACAGATGAAAAGTCCCATTTGGTCATAAAGCAAAATTTGTGTTTTCTCTGGGCTGTTTTCTTCATGGTAACTGAATATAAGATGAATCCCAGCAGATGCAAAGTACAAAGGCGGCACTCAAAAAAAAATGATTTAATTAGCTATGCTTGTCCTCCGAGAAGAACGTGCAGTGAATCTCAGGTTAACATCTGCAATGGAGATAGCAGTGAGTAAGCGATGCATATAATTAAATTCCACTCAATTAATGAGATTTTTGCTGTGAAGGAACACAGTGTTAATGCCAGTCCAATTCGATACTGGAGTCTAAATAGTTTGAGAGTAAACAGTGTTGTTTTACAGAATATCTTGTGATGGAAGATTCTGTTTTTAATGTTTTTTTTAATGTGCAGTTTTCTCATTTTGCTTTCTACTTTAAGCAAAGGAATTTGAAAAGTAGTCAAACATGAATGAACATATGTAAAGAGTCATTATAATATATTAGTGACTGAGTCATATGATTTCCACTTTCATCTGATACATTTTGAAGTGCTCTAATGGGATTTCACATTAAACATGGGTGACATTTTGGTTTACCTCAAAAGGGACATTCTGTCATCATTTGCTCACCCTTTATGTCTTGTTTCAAACATTTGAGTTTCTTCTGTAAAGCACAGTTTCTTCCATTGACTTCCATAGTATTTGTTTTTCAGCTTTCTTTAAAATATCTTCCTTTATGTTCAACAGAAGAAAGTTTGAAACAATGATGGCATAACTGAAGATAAAGAATTATCCCTTTAGGTAACACTTTATTTCGATGGTCCACTTGAGTATTAGTAGACTGTCTGCTTAGTATCTGTTGATACTGCTGCTAAACAGACATTTAAACTGACTATAAGAAACTTTGCAAGTACTGTACATGTCAACTTACACTAACCCTACCCCTAACCCCAACCTAGCGCTCTACTTATAATCTAATGAGAATTAGTTGCAATGTAACTTAAATTCAACAATAAAATAAATAAACAATTCAAAATAAAGTGTGAGCTCCCTTTATGTTTACACAACATTGTTTTTAACACTAAAAGGTGCACACTACTGGCAGAATATCTTAAATGGGTTTAAATCGGTGCTAATCTCCAATCTCTTGCTAATCTCTTAAACCAATGCTATCTCATGGCAATTCATGACTATTTGGTATTGTTGCTAATTCATATTAATTTACATGATATTATTTGTACATTATAGTATATTTTCTCATCTCCCAGTGAGAGGGGTTGGGGTGGGGCTTGGAAAAATCACCTTTAAAAAAAAAGAAATAAAATCTAACATGTTCATACAAATTAAATATGTTTTTTTTACAAATTACTTTTCCGACAATAGGTACAACAGTTATTTATCTTTGTGAGATGGAGCTGGACATATAGCTGCTAGAGTGAACACATGAAGTAGACTTGTTTCCTTTGTAAAATGGATGGGTCAAAGCTATGTTTATATAAATTGTTACATTTGATGTTGAACACACTTCAAACATAGGTGGAAAGAGCTTAGGCAATGTGTGTCTAAACGAAGTAAGGTAAGGCAAGGCAAGTTTATAGCACATTTCATACACAGTGGTAATTCAAAGTGCTTTACATAAACAGAAATAAAATTGAAGTATAAGAAAATAAAAACAAATAATAAAAACAGATTAAAATGAGTAAAAACAAGTTATAAAAGAATGAAAAAGAAAAAGAAAGACACAGTAGTGTGATCTGTTGGACGTAGCACAGTGGTCATTCAGTAAAGGCACAGCTAAACAGATGTGTTTTCAGTCTTGATTTGCCTAATGTTGGAGCACATCTGATAATTTCTAGAAGCTGATTTCAGCAGTGAGGGGCGTAATAGCTGAAAGTAGATTCACCCTGCTTTGACTGAATTTCTAGTTTATATGATCCTAAAGATCTGAGTGATCTGTTGGGTTTGTATTGAGTCAGCATATCTGTAATGTATTGAGGTCCTAGGCCATTTAGTCATTTGTAGACAAGTAGTAATACTTTAAAATCTATTCTAAATGTAACTAAAAAAGTCTAAAAAAAAAAAAAAAAAGAAAAAAGTAGTTTCTTTAAAAAGTGACCACCATACTGGTTTGGTGAGCATAATACAACTTTTTAAATAATTTTTGACAATGCATATGAATGGGAATCATTTTGACAACATAGTCATCTATAATCTATTGTTGTCTATAAACTATTTTGTTGTTGTTGTTGTTGTTGTTGTTGTTGTTGTTGTTGTTGTTGTTGTTGTTGTTGTTGTTGTTGTTTTGGTCACACTTTATTTTAATGGTCGGTTTGTTGAATTTAAGTTACATTGCGTCTACATGTCAATTAATTCTCATTAGATTTTAAGTAGACTGTTAGGATGGGGTTAGAGTTTGGGTTAGTGTAATTTTATCTTATCTTATAGTCAGTTAAATGTCTGTTTAGCAGTAGTATCAACAGATCTTAAGCATAAAGTCTACTAATACTCAAATGCACCATCAAAATAAAGTGTTGTTTTTAATATTGTTGTCAGAAAAATGTACCATGATACTCTAATGCTAGAGTTAAATGCTATAGTTTTAGAGCTATGTTAGAAAAAATAGTTGAAAATATACTGCACTAGGCGCCACAGTGGCGTAGTGAGTAGCACGTTGGCCTCACAGCAAGAAGGTCGCTGGTCCGAGCCTCGGCTGGGTCAGTTGGCATTTCTGTGTGGAGTTTGCATGTTCTCCCCGTGGTTGTGTGGGTTTCCTCCGGGTGCTCCGATTTCCCCAACAAGTCAGGTGAATTGGGTAGGCTAAATTGTCCGTAGTGTATGAGTGTGAATGTGTGTGTATGGATGTTTCCCAGAGATGGGTTGTGGCTGGAAGGGCATAAAAATATGCTGGATAAGTTGGTGGTTGATTCCGCTGTGGCGACCCCGAATTAATAAAGGGACTAAGCCGACAAGAAAATGAATGAATGATACTGCACTAGTCAACAGAATGTTACCACCAAAAATGTCACTGAATTTCTGTGCCTTCGTTTGTGGCTTAACCTAATTTTGATATATGATAGTTAACTGTAAGTAATAACTGTGCTAACAACAACAATTACAACTACATGCTAACCCTTCATTTGATGGACTCCCATAAGAATTTAACTATAACTAGAAGTCTGCTAATGCTATTGTGTCACTGTCAATATAGTGTTATTATATTTCAGTTATGCTCTGTAAAAAAATGCAGGGTTTCTCAATTTAAATTTTTACACACTCATTCACATATATACTACGGCCAATTTAGTTTATTCAATTCATCTATAGTGCATGTGTGGACTGTGTGGGGAACTGGAGCACCTGGAGGAAACCCATGCCAACACGGTGAGAACATGCAAACTCCACACAGAAATACCAACTGACCCAGCCAGGAGTCAGGACTCAAACCAGCAACCTTCTTGCTGTGAGGTGACAGCGCTAACCACTGAGCCACTGTGCTGCCCTTATGTTATTTAACTCACTTTAAATAAGTAGTTTGATCAAGCAGCAAAAGTGTCTTTTGAGTATATGTTCACACATACACATCAGAAGGTATAAATTTAGGTTATGTTAAAGGTTTGAATTGTGATGTTACTGATGTTATAGTTTGGTTTTATTAACAATTTATTAAAATGTTTAAGCAGCTCTTTTTTATGTGAGTGCTTAATTTAGATATTAAATGTTGTTTTAGTATTTGTTATATAAAATTGTTACAAATCACCTTATTCTCAGCCCTGAATCCTAAACCATTTTCCTCTCTGTAATAAAATTATATCATATATGTGTGATTAGTCAATTAATTGCTAAAATCACAGTTCCAATCAAATCCAGTTCCTGGAGGGCTGCAGTTCTGCACAGTTTAGTTCCAACCTTGCTTCAACAAACTTACCTGTAGGTTGCAAACAAGCCTGAAGGACTCAATTAATATGATCAGGTGTGTTTAATTAGGGTTGGAACTAAACTGTGCAGAGCTGCAGCCCTCCTGGATTTGACACCTCTGGCTTAAATGAAAGAGCATTAGTCAACCAGAACATTCTTTGGTTGGGGACAGACCTACAGTAGGAAGAAAACATTAATATGTGCATTTTTATTAAATTATTGAACATAACATAAAAGCTGAAAAGAGGAATTTAATGGATGATGTAGACCTTATATTTTATAATTAATGCTAACAGAATAATATGAAGCTGTTAATGCTGCAAATGAATTTGAAAATGGTTTCTCATGGTCAGTTATATGACAGTTTGTCAAACTAATATGAATGTCTTGCAGTCTCAAGAATATTCTAATAGTATCTGTACAGACTTGGATTTGCAAGCTGAGACTGCATATCTCAGAGATGCAATGTCAGACACAATGCACTCATTGGAGCTAAAGATGTCACTGTGAGGGCTAGGGTTAGGAGTGGGGTTAGGTGTGGGCATTAAAAGCATTGCATGCAGCTCAGCTTGCAACTGCACTGAGTCTGCATCCAGACCCTTTTCCAAGGTTGATGAAAAAAACTGCCCATTGTCTGAGTACACACTCTCATAAATGATGTGTTAAATAATTATATAAATATTATACAATGATGATACAATTTTGTGTAAAAAAGAGAAGAAGTGAAAAAACAACAGTCTGCCTAACACAATATGTGTTAACTATCATTAATATCAGATTACTGCTTACATCAGTCAGAAATTTTAGTTGGCACCACTTTTTCATGAGTGAAGAACTTGGAATCCTTATCTACATCTCAGGTATTTGAAGAATTTCTTTATTACGAAGTGAACTCTCAAAATGTATTTTGTTATTGTTAGTTATTTAGACAATAAATGGCTGCGTACAAAATCGCATACTTCCTTATAGTATGTTAAAAACAGCATGTGAGCTAATAGTATGTCCGAATTCATGTTTTGCATCCCAATTCATATAGTCCATGACACGACAATTTGACAACAACCATGTCTGACTTTGTCCAGATAGTTTGTGGTAGTATTGTTCTTTTTGTTTTTTCATGTACAGTAAAGTTAGTGTATTTGTAATATTTAAAATCATTTTAAAACATTTCTAATATCACCAATTACAGTTAGGCCTATTTTAAGCAATAATAAAAATATCTAAATGTTGCCGTTGTTCTTCCCCTGTTATCCAGGAACATTTCTGTGACCCAGGTTCTTGCTAAAGTGGCTTTCATTGAGATTAAACTTAAAATCTACAAAAGAAATCTTCATGACAATCACTATCAGCGCAAACATAGTAGAGTGGTTTCTGAATGTTGTGAATCACAAACAAGAAACCAACAGTGGAAAAGATATCTGAACAGTTTGTAGACATGCAATTCTTGGTAAGGGCTTGTGTTTTTTGTGTATTTTCCCTCTGGTTAGATGTAGGTTCTTAATTTCTCTGTAAATTGTCTTTATGATAATTTTACTGAAAAAAATACTCTAAATGCTGCAGTCATGTCTTAATAAATATTTTAAAATGGCTTTTTGAATTGCAATATTCCTGGTAAAGTATTAAATAATAAAGCATATTAATAATACAAACTGTGTGATTTATAACTCATTAGTATGTTAAATAATTTAACACCGTCTGTGATAAGAATAATAGCACACTGATTGAGTTCAAAATAACACAAAATGTGTTGTGCTTAACTAGACACATTCTGTAGGTGTGTTAAATATATATATATATAATGATATAAAACTCTCTGTCTCTCTCTCTGTCTTGTCTTGATTTATAATGCTGTTAATACGCTAATGGCCTTTACAATTGCTAGCTTTTGCATTTAAATTTTCTCTAGAATCATTCACACTCTCAAATTCAACCTGTCACCCTCATTTTTTTAATTACACAATAAAACACAACAAATAGAATGTTACTTTTCATTCAACAAAATATGTTATAAACATGTTACTAGGAGATCTTTAGCAGATTCTACATTTGGCTGCAACAACCATTAAAATGTATGTTCTTGAGCTGCCTATTAGTAATAAAACTATGTATTTTGATTTCTTTAATTTAACCATATGTTTCGTGTGTGTTTTTGACTCTTCTAAAGCATAAAAATCTACAATATGTTTGCAGATATTTGAGAAACATGCTAATTGAACATACTTTTTCTGAAACACAATGCAAAAGCCAGTTATTTTCCTTTGAAAATATTAATTTCTTGTCAGACTGCCTATTTTTGTTTTGAACTCTATAACCTGCCCACTGCCAGTTATATTTCAGCACTCAGGGTTGCCTTGGTGGGAAAACACAGCGTTTAGACTGCATCAGTGTATATGGCTGCGGCCAAAAATGTAACCTCTGGAGCTCAGCAGCAGCCTCCAAAATGAGACAAAATGGTATTTAATGGAGCAAATAATATAAATATTACAAATGTAAACATTAGCTGGGCAGCGTACATTGTAACAACGCATGTTGATGCACTACACTCCAATGAAAGGGTGAGATTAGGTTCAGAATCAAATGAATACATATTAAAGCTAGCTTTAACTTTACTAAAAGTACATGCTGAGTCACAGTTCAACATTCAATTTCAAAAATGCTTATTTTATGTTCAAGATCTGAGGGTCTGCTGCTTTCAGTATGGCAATAAATGTCACGTAAAATGACATTCAAACTCACATTTGTAATATTAGCATTTAACACTGAATAAAGCACATATTTAGTACCTGAGGTTATTATTGTCATAGAAGTTTGAAAAATTGTGTTGTTCAGCCACAAGAAATAGAATTGTTGAGAAATTGAGGACAAAAAATGCCTTTTAACATGGAAAATATTCTTTTTAGCGGCATGCCATTGCATCAGGCATGCTCGCTCCTGTTGGTGTTGTCAATCTGGCAACCTGCATCTGCACAGAGTTGTCTAACCTGTTAAACTCTGCGTGCCCGATTTTGGACACATGACATCATCAGGAGAATGACTATAGTTTTTTAAGAGGTCTGTCTGTATCAATAACACCATATGACCCACTGAGTGAAAGCTTAGAATGTCTGTTTTCAACCGATAAACATCACTTTGATATTTGGTGTACTGTAACGAAGTTATTTACTCTTATTTTACACTTAATTTACACTATGTCGACCTCTCCGATTGTGTACATGGTTCAGTATGCATATTTTTCATATCTGACATGAGCAAGTCATACATCAAATGAAAGCTCTCATTCCCAACAACAAGGATCCACCGTTATTTTTATTGATTTACAATCACTTATCCAACTTATCTTATCTTATCTTAGTCTTCGAATGAATCATAAGGTATAAACTCATTTTTTGTAAATATACAAAGGAAATTATTGATTATTTGCTCCATGATGGCCAGCAAATGGCACAGATAGCCAAACAAGCTGTACCGTCTTTTACCTTAGGTTCTCCACGACAAAATGAGCCCATTTTCAGCGTTTTCTGAGGTTGTGTGCATGAGTAGTCCCCTGCTATGTCTCGTAAGTGCCAAACGCAACAAATTAGGGTCATGATATTCCAAAATTCAGGAAAATATGATTATGTTAAATAACTATTGCATACTACATGATAAAGACTAAATTGTTTTTTCTAGTGTCTCCTGACATATGCTGGTAACAATCAAAACTCTCTGTAGGTTGATAGAGCATACAGGGCCTGAGTTATACACTTTCTAAAACGGGATTTGGGACAAAAAAAAACTAAAAGCGGTTTGTGTTGAGATGGTTCATCATAGGACAGACAACATATCTAATAATTTTTATCACTTACAGCAGTTTTTTTGTAATTTCAAAGGGATTTCTGTAAAATGACGTTGAGATATTGGATTTATTGTACTGTATATGGGGAGACTTTAAAATTAGGTAGGCGGAAATGAAAAAAAAAGGCAGTCCTTGCAGTTGGAATAGAATAACTCCTACATATATTATTAAAAAGACTAATTTCCTTTTTCTTGTGTTTGCTGACATCTGCTAGAAAGAAATAAAATTGTTTGCAGGACGCTGGAGCACTCAAGGGCTGAGTTTCACACTTTCAAACTTCAGTTTATACAGTATGTCACAAAAGTGAGTACACCCCTCACATTTCTGCAAATATTTATTTATATCTTTTCATAGGACAACACTGCAGAAATGACTCTTTGACACAATGAAAAGGAGTCAGTGTAAAGTTAGTTTAGCAGTGTAAATTTAGTGTCCCCTCAAAATAACTAAAAATACAGCCAATAATAGCTGAACCCCTGGCAACAAAAGTGAGTACACCCCTAAGTGAAAATGTACAAATTGAGCACAATTAGACATTTTCCTTCCCCTGTGTCATGTGACTCAATAGTTTTACACTGTCTCAGGTGTTTCCAGATAGCAGGTGAGTTAAATTTGGTATAAAAGCTCTTCCACTCTCTTAACCTGGCCACTGAAAGTTCAACATGGCATCTCATGACAAACAACTCTCAGAAGACCTGAAAAACCAAATTGTTACTTTGCATAAAGCCTAGGCTATAAGAAGATAGCCAACACTCTGAAACTGTGCTGCAGCCAAGGCCATTCAATGCTTTAAGAGGACAGGTTCTTCTCAGAACACGCCTCGCCATGGTCAGCCAAGGAAGCTGAGTGCACGTTCTGAGCGTCACATCCAAAGATTGTCTTTGAAAAAAGACGGATAAGTGCTTCCAGCATTGCTTCAGGTATTGAAGGGATGGGGGTCAGCCTGTCAGTGCTCAGACCGTACGCCGCACACTGCACCAAATTGGTCTGCATGGTTGTCCTCAAAGGAATCCTCTTCTAAAGACGATGCACAAGAAAGCTCGCAAACAATTTGCCGCAGACATTCAAACTAAGGACCAGGATTACTGGTACCATGTCCTGTGGTCTGATGAGACCAAGATAAACCTATTTGGTTCAGATAGTGTCAAGCGTGTGTGGTGGCAACCAGGTGAGGAGTACAAAGACAAGTGTGTCTTGTCTATCATTAAACATGGTGGTGGGAGTGTCATCATGTGGGACTGCATGAGTGCTGCTGGCATTGGGAAGCTACAATTCAATGAGGAAAACATGAATTCTGACAAGTACTGTGACATACTAAAGCAGAGCATGATCCACTTCTTCCAGAAACTGGGCCATAAAGCAGTGTTTCAGGATGATAATGACCCCAAATACACCTCACTGGCTTGCTAAAGGGACTCAGGGTAAAGGTGATGGACTGGCCAACCATGTCTCCAGACCTAAACCCCTTAAAACACCTCTGGGGCATCCTGAAAAGGA
>CAIGQQ010029518.1:0-23374 GCA_903798035.1 Danio albolineatus
ACTGGGCTTTGAATAAGACCAGTTATGCAACCTCATTATGCAGCTGGAACATTTGGAAAACACAAATAAATCATGCGTTGATAAAAAATGACAAATAATGAGATTAATTATGAGATTATTATTAAAGTATTTCTTAAATTATTAATTAAAGCTCAAAATCTTGAGATAAAAAGACAGAAAAAAAAATGACTAATCATAATTATGAAATAAAACATTTAACTTTTTGCCATAACTGTTCTATTTGTATCTTACATGTATCTCAAAGTTAATTTTTTTACTAGACAAAAATAACTTTTCATCTCACAATTTTTACTATTTTGTAATTGCAATCTTTTAGTATGATAAAATTCGTAATACTTGTACTATGTTGATGATTTTTGTAAATTAGACAGCACTGTAATATGAATTTTATTTTACTAGAACAGTTATTATTATTATTATTAGGACAGTTATGCAGTATGTTACTGTATTTTAAAGTTGCATTATGAAAACTACTGTATATTTCACAGTAAATATATGAGCAATTCCAGTGTTATGGATGTAACTTGTGCAGTAAAATCTTAAAGCATAAATTGACAGAGAGAGTAGATGTTAACAATATATTAAAACATCTGTTTATATTTTCTGCCCTTGACTAACCACGGAGTTATGGGATGACAAAAATATCAAGCTGAAAACATTTTTCATATTTTAAATAAACATGGTTTATGAATGTGATGAAAAAAGTCTCCAAGTTTCCAGTGTACAGCATACTTTGTAGAAATTCTGTAAATTAAACTGCACAACCCAAAAGAAACAGTGCTAATCAAAAGCATAAGAGCCAGCTCACTAAAACAAACATGATTGATTTTATTTTATTATACATTTTTTCATTTATAAGGAAAAAGCTCTGTTAAGGATGTGACACCTCGCTGTTATGGATGTGACGGATGTGAAATTGCTACTTGTGTGACTTTTGTAAATCAAATATAATTGTTTGAAAACATTGACAGAGACATCTTTGCATATTTTTAAGCACTGTAAAATACAAGCCTACACAAAAAAACATAGAAACGGTTTCACTAATTTGGTTTTCACTATTTTTGGAGGATGGAATTGCTCGTATACATACAATTCTGTAAATACATAGAGCAAGATAAACGGTGCTGTATAAGTAAATACAGTATTTTCGCTATAATTGATTTACAAAAACTTACTGTAGATTTTACAGGAAATAGTTAACAGTGTACCTTATGTGTGTTGCATTTGCTTTAAAATTATAACTTACAGTATATGTAATAATTTTTACTTTTATGACCCTACTAGGAACAAAAATACAGTGACACTGTATAGCTATAATACTGTATGGCTGTAAACTCTCCGCCAGTGTGAACAGAGCTACAGTATACTAATAACTGAAACCATAATCAAATTAGCCAAAATAATTTCCAAATGAACACAGGATATTTTCAGCATTTTAAAACATATGATACAGCTGATAGTTCACCTCGATTAACCTTTGAAATCAAAGAAAAATAAATTAAGTATTTAAAATGAATTCCAGACAGCATACAAAGTGCTCTGTAGCAGCTCACCAATGCTAGTAAGTGTACAGAGTCTTCTCTCAGTCAGCAATGCTGCGGTTCAGAGTAGCTCCAGTTAATGACTTGTCACATTACAATCCTCTTAAGGAGCTTGAGCTGAATCCAGCTGGTTTCCCACTGATTTCCTGACCCTGTCATCTAGCGTCGCTGTCTCTTTCTCTCTCTCTCCCTCTCTCTCTCACACACACACACACACACAAACACACACACACGCACACACACAAACACACACACGAAAGGCGACCTCAGCAATGCAAAGACCATCCAACCTCAACAAGCTCATTACCGAATCAGCAGCTGAACCAACTTACTCAACACATCCAGCATCCCCACAGCCCAACATGTGTAATTCTCTCACTGCTGGAGTCACAAAATGGCACAGAACTGCTGCAGAGAGAGAGATGCTCCCCAAACAATCTGATCTAACAGATAAGTTTAAACATGTCCACTTCTGTAGCTTAACATGGTAAAGAAGACATTTCTGTTTTACATCAATATATTATATCTGTAATTAAATAAAATAGGATCTTGACAAAGAGCAGGCAAATGTAATTAGCATGAACTATACAGAAGCAGTCGTTTTTACCGTTTTTAAAATTTGTAATTTAATAACTTTGTTAAAATTGAAGTGACAATAGCCCCTTTCACATATACAGACAGATCATGTGTGAACAGGCCCTTTTTGATAATACCAGTTAATTTGTTCTCTGCAAACAGAAGTTGTAACATTAACAGTAATTTGCAGGAATGCTGCGCTGAGTGAACGCAGAAGGAAAATTGCCGAAAAGAGCGCGTTCCCGCTTAGAACGCGCTGACGTGAGACATCTACTACAGCAAATCAGAACATTCAGGCACATTTACATCTGTGCTGATTATAAAAATAAAAGCCTTTCAATATTTTTCCAGACACATATAGCTGCCAGATGTTAGTCAGATAACATTTCTATGTTCCTTCTTAATGCAAACTGTGTAAAATTTATTGATAAAATGCTTATGATTAACCGCTGTTTGTTTACATTCAAGCTCCGCTGTATTTTCTTTGATGCGTGTGCATGTGAAGAAGTGCTCCGGCTGCACACACATCTTGGCATGCGAAAGTGATTCTCTATATGTTTTCATCAAAGTTGTTAACAATACTTGTCCATCCACAGAATTTGTAATGTCGTCAAATGTGTAAACATCTAGCTGCAATTCACGCTCTGTCTGGGACAAAGCAGCTGCATGAATGCTAAAGCTTTAAATAAAAGTGAAATCATCAGCAAAAGTCTTTACAAATACAAGTGCAGCCTTTTAGAGGTCATTTCATGGTATCGATGTCAGAATTTACTGGTATTTTGGAAAGGATGTGTGTATGGACTTTTCCAGAAAAATTCTGGAATTTAATTTACCAGTAAAGTCGTTCCGGTAATTTTTTGGATATTTACCGGTATCGCTTTGTGAAAGGGGCTATTTATTGACCATAACAGGCAAACTACCCACAAACATTGTAGCATCCGTTGTTTTTCCTTGTGCCATTAAATATGCGTGCCTTTGTTGCCTAGCAACTTTATGTTAACAAAAACATGCATTTCTGATAGCAAAAAACAACATCATAACATTTACTTGTCTTTCAAAACATTTTTACTGTAGAAAAAAAAAGCTAAAGTGACACACTGTACACACGTACACAGGCAGTCTGGTAACTCATACACCATTATAGACTATTGTATAATAAAGATAATATTTTTAGGATGACAACCTCATAAAATATGACCACAGACATTCAAAACTTAATTTTAAAATGTCAAGTGTTGAATGTAAATATCATTCTCTTTGGCACAGTATTATATGAATGATCAGAATGACAGCTATCACCATTTTACTAGTTATAGAATTCTGGTAGTTCCATTGCTAATGAATTAATGACTGACTATGACGCCAACCAGTGTATGGAAGGTTATTTTGCAAATATAATTGATAACAGATTACAAGTAGTGTAATTATTTCACATAGTTTAATACGTAATGTTTGGATTGCTTTTAATGTAAAACGTTTTACAACCAGGCAGGGTTAATCATCCAGTAATACTCAACACTAATTACAGTCAGACTTTCAGAATCCTTCATCACTTGAATTAAAATTATTTGAAATAATGTAATTTTAACAGCCACCACAAAATCATACTTGAGTTCCCTTGTACTTTAAAGTCATTCTGACTGTTAAGACAAATCAAACCATTCCTTAAGGAAGACGAAAAAACACAAGCATCACATCACATGGGCTTCACCTGTTAAAATCAGGTGTGAAATGAGTGCTTTTGGAAAATCTTTATGTAAAAAACTATTTTTGTTAGGGTATAGGTAAAGCTATAAGAAAATATAGTTTTTAATAGTGTAAAAATCATTATGTCATTGGAGAGTCTCAGATACCACAAAAACAAACATGTTTGTGTATTTACAAGTACTGTACATATGACATTTTGCACATTTAAAAACCCCTATTTTCGTTTATTTGTTTGTTTTGTTCATGCTGGTCTTATCATATCACTTTCATTTGGCAGATTATTTTTTCTTAAGCTAGAAGTAATGCAGTTTTGTAAATAAAGACATAATTCACATGCCAAGTGTGCAGTGCTGGACAGTTTCTGCACCTAAGTGAAGTTTATCCATAAACAAATTTTGAGAGGATCACGTGCTAATGTTTGTTCCCAGCTGTTACAGCTTCAGCTAATGACCGATTATCCAATCAGACGATTCCTAACTTCCTATAAATAACCAAAGCTTTCTTATCTCAACATCTTCGTCTTGAAGAATCCCCCCACCCACCCACTTCTACTTTCCCTCCTTTCAGATGGGCGACACGGCAGCCCAGTGATTAGCACTGTTGCCTCACAGCAAGAATGCCTCTGGTTAAGTCCCTACTAAATCAGGTGGCATTTCTGTGCGGAGTTTCGCTTGTTCTCCACGTGCTCGCGTGGGTTTTCCCCGGGCTATCCGGTTTCCTCCCACGGTCCAAACAACACGCACCCTAAGTAATTTGAAAACAATTGATACCATAGTCAAACTCTTAGCTAATACACCGCACATCAGTCAGAAATTAGCCGAGGGGGAGTTCATCCAGATCTACCTGAGCTCAAACTCTCCTCTCGCCCTGCAAACGGGAGGGAGCCCAAGGCTCGAGGATCTCATAAGCTCAGGGCTCTCTCCCGGGACAGCATGCCAAACAAGTTTTATTATCAATCATCAGCTAAGTGTGAACTCTTGAAATGTCAGTTATGTAATCTTAGGAGGAAACGTAACTTTTTATGTTTTGTCAGTTTTGTAGCTAATTTGTACAAATTCGTACAGTTCCGTCATACAGAAACAGGAATCGTACAATTTTAAAAAGGAGGTTTGGCACACAACCCCACCCATAAAAGCCAACCTTCATTGGTGGATGAGCAATTCATAACTTTTTGATTTAGTCGCTAATTTGTATGAATTCATAATAAATTGTACAAATGCCGTGAGATTATGTTGGTAATTTCAGATTCCAATGCTGACATAGACGGTTGACCACATACAGTAGTATACATAGTACATTATTTGTGACAGGTTTTAAATAGATTAACTCAATTTCTTACAGTGACGCTTGTGTTGCATTATAATACTGTATCATCCTCTTTTTAAAAAAATAAAATAAAAAATACATATATCAGCAAACTCATGAAAAAAAAAGATTTTTAAATAATTGATTAGATCTGATTAAAAAGAGCATTATTAACCTTAATGGTATCCTTGAGCAAGCGCTCTACTTACAAAATAAATAATAAAAATAAATAAATCCAGCACCTTCCAGTGGCTTCACCAACAATGCACGAGCGTGTGCTGATCTAAAAACTAAAATTAGCTGTATATATCCAGAGTAGCTTTTGTTTTTCTGTAACCCGACAGCTATATTTTGATGTTTCAGTGGTGGCTGGTGCTTTAATCTTCACTTTCAAAGGAAATCAAGTGATGTAGGCCTGTGGACAGAACTGACGGTGACTTTGAGCTGAGACAAGAGCAGTTCAGTCTCTTGTAGCTAAAACAAAGCCTAAATGCTGACAAAGTGTGTGTGGGTGTGTGTGTACTGGTTTTGATGCAGGTCTTGTACGGGTGCTGGAAATCATTTTAAATGCTTGAATTTTAATCTGGTGTTTTCAAGGTTTGAAAAGTGCTTAGATTTTGGATAAAGTACTTGAAACTGCATAAAAAATGTTTGTGTTGCTTTCATGATAGTTTATCTGACTAAATAGGTTATAATTATTAGCTATTAACATAAAATAAATGTGCATAAAATGAAAGCAAAATGCATGGGAATGACTGCTTCATGAGTGAATAATGCATAAAATCACAATAAATATAAATTTAATATGCAAGACAGCACATTTAAGATGTGAGTAAATGACAGTCATTCAATGTGGGGCTTTGGAAAAATATGGATTTTTTTCTTATACTATAGAATACTATAACTCAGATATAATGTGTAGTGTGTATGTAAATATGTAACATGTAACATGCTGTAAAAGTTTGGAAATGCACCTGAAACTTGCTTAAAAAGTGCTTAAATTTGACTTTGGAAAATATGTAAGAACCCAGTTGGTGGTTTATGAGGACACAAATTTGTTTAATGACATGGGTTTGACCTAGGTTTTACAATATTGAGATGGTTTATGAGGACATGTCCTGTTACCTCATAATTCAAAACATATTTTAAAAACTTGAATTAAAAACCATACTTAACAGGGTCTTTTCATCTTCAAAATTTGCCACAGGTTTCCTTTGAGTGTTGGGTTTACGGATAGGGTTAGGGTCTGGCAATATAATGGATGTCCAGCGTTCTCCAGTCCCGGCGCCATAGACTGCAGCTCTGCACATGACGTCTGGCCATAGGAGAAATGGTCGTGCCCAACTGAGCCTGGTTTCTCCCGAGGTTTTTTAAGTCTTCACTTTCGCCAATTGGTGAAGTTTTTTCCTCGCCGCTGTTGCCTCTGGCTTGCATGGTTCGGGACTTGTAGAGCTGCGCATCGATGGATTAATCTTCAGTGTTTGGACTCTCAGCAGTGATTATTAAACCACGCTGAAATGAACTAAACTGAACTTCAACACTGAAAACTGGACTGACACTGTTTCAATTTTTTATAATGCATGTGAAGCTGCTTTGACACAATCTACATTGTAAAAGCGCTATACAAATAAAGATGAATTGAAAATTAAATTGAATATAATAAGGCCCAATCCCAATTGTATTTTTTTTTAATCCGTACTACTTCCCCTTGGCCCTTGAAACAGAGTGTGAAGAGGAAGGGCTTCAAATTTTATCCCTAAGAAATGGGACAGCACTACAACACCCACACACGACATCATATGTTATCGCAAGCTCGTACTTCATATGAGATCGACGATGGCGACTGCTGTTATTTTTTGGTATTTATCTTCAGGAAATCACCGAAGGCAATGATAACATGTGGCAATACGATCGTACTGTGTATTTACAATGTGGCCATATTCATCTTGACCAAAACTACATTAACTTTATACCAGACACTGTAAAAAACTAATTCCCAGTCACTGGACTTTCCTTACAGGGCATTTAAGTGAGTGTCAGATGTGAAAGAATGTTGTGGGACTATACAAGAGTTATTATAAATAACAAAATTTTGCGGGTTTTATTTTAATGTTTCTTCTAAAAGCATGACGGTAGACTTCTGGTTATGTCGGGCTGCTAAACGGCTGCACTTTCCCACGCTCCCTGTTGAATTCTATAATTTCCTAGCCCCGGTAACCAAATCTTCATTTTCTTTTCTGATATTTGCTCTACAAAGCATTAACTACGTCTTCGCGACCTCAAAGGAAGAAAGATAAAAAAGATCATACGGATCCAGCTATGGATGACATTTCCATGCCTGAAACAGACAACATAGCTGGCACCATGGCTAACTCCGACAAAGAAATTCAACCCGATAACAATATCATTCTCTCGGCTATAAACAGTCTCAAGAGTGAGTTTTTGTCTCAATACAAGGAAGTTCTGTCAGCAGTAAAAGATGTTAGAGAAGATTTCTCTTCCTTTACTGAAAGACTTACCGAAGCAGAGAGTCGCATCAGCCAGGCCGAAGACGCCATTAATGACATTCAAGAAAGAGTTTCTCTAAAGTACTCCTAAAAAAAACTACAACAGGCCTTGCAGCTGCTCGGGATCTGGCCGAATGTAGAAGTAGGCGCTCTAATATTCGTATCCTGGGACTTCCGAACGGAGTTGAGGTAAACAATCCTGTTTCATTCTTGGAAAGCTGGCTACCTCAGGTACTGGGTGCGGACTATTTTCCGGCGCCGGTTATTATCGAACGGGCACACAGACTACCAAGTGGCCATCAAGCTGGGAACCCGCCAAGACCAAAAACGACGATACTGAAATTTCTTAACTACGCCGACAAAGTCAGAGTGCTGAGAACAGCGCAGGAAAAGGGAAAGTGATGTTCCAGAACCATCACATCATGTTTTTTCCGGATCTATCGCCTGAGGTGTTGAGACAGCGGAGGCAATTTGACGATGCGAAAGAGAACGAAGATTAAATGCAGAATGATTTTCGCTTCAAAGCTTCTGGTCATCTATGGAGATCGCCGACATTTCTTCGACTGTCCCGCAGAGGAAAACAAATTCAACACGGCCTTGCAAGAGGATGCCGGAGAAGAGCAGCACACCGCGGAGTCGTTTGTGGAGGCTAAAATGATCTTTTCTTTTGGTTTTCAAATACTCTTTAAACTTTCTACTTTGCAAGTCGGTAGGATTGCTCATAGGATTTCATAAACCATAAAGAGCTAACTCTGATTTAATCAATGACGTTCAAATGGAACTGTTAAATTTTATTTTGGTAAAATAAATTTACGGAAATTTAAATATATTTTCCTGTGGTTAAACGGGCAGAAATTGAAGTTATCAGGGAGTAAGTGCTTGTTTTGATCAGATTTTTATGTTTCGGATGTGTTTTTTTACCCCGTTTTAGCGTTCCTTCTAAAGGACCGTTAGAGTACGAAACAGGTTCTTAGCATTGAAGGGATTTTTACCATGCACCTGTTCGACGTTAGTGCATGTGTTTGGGGGTTATTTGGTGTCATGGCAATTCTGATGTTTTTTTTTATTTTTTTTTTTTTTTTTTTTTGTTCTTTTTGTTGTTGTTTTTTTTTCTTCCCTTTTTCTTTTCCTTTTTTACGCTACCTTATCATATGTATGTACGCTTCTATTTCAGTTTACTGGTGCTTTATACACAATTTTGGTATATCAGGTCGATATTTTACCTAAACCAAATTATTTAATTGTTTTAAATGACAACGAATTCTACCTTTATACTAACATCGTGGAATGTTGGGGGGCTTTGTAATCCAATTAAACTGAAACAAGTAATGAATAGGGTTAAATATCTTCATTCTAAAATATTGTTCCTACAAGAAACACATTTATTGCAAGGTGAAATTATTAAACTCTGTAGAAGATGGCTAAGTTACGTATAGCAGCGTCATTTGGTTCACATTCAAGGGGAGTAGCAGTGTTGATCCATAAATCTGTACCATTTCATGTATTTAAATTCGTGACCCATTTGGCAGATATGTTATTATTACTGGTATGATGCTCAATGAATACTATAACCTTGAGAGTGTTTATGGCCCAAATGCAGATAAACCAAATTTCTTTCATAATCTCTTCCTAATATTATCTTCTCTTTAGGGTAATTTAATAGTTGGGGGAGATTTTAATTGTACCCTGGATCCTAATTTAGACCGCTCCACAGGTATTGACACTTCGCATTTACGGACTAGAAATATAATTAATCAATACATAAAAGATCTTAATTTAACTGATACTTGTAGGTTTCAAAATCCAACAAAGAAAGAATTTTCTTGCTATTCTTCAACATTTCACACATATTCTGGAATAGACTATTTTTTAATTTCAAAGAATCTGATAGATTGCAAATCTAACTGTACATATAATAGCATGGTTTTATCAGATCATGCATCTGTATCATTAAAATATGATCTCAGAAATATTATTAAAAGTCCTTTTAGATGGCGTCTAAACACAAAGTGGTTACATAGTCCTGAATTTCTTGATTTTGTAGGGAACCAAATTGATTTGTTTTTTGCGTGCAATACAAATACAGACCTCTGCATCAATAAGATGGAAGGCATTTAAGGCCTATATTAGGGGGCAAATTATCAGCTTTACTAGTTCTAAGACAAACAAAACAATTCTTAAAATGATAGAATTAGAACAAAATATTAAAGACTTAGAAGAAGAAATCATCAGAAAAGATACTCCTACTGTAAATTGAGACAGAAACTATTGCTTCTTAAAGCAGAACTGATTGAAATTTTCACTAATAAGGTGTCGGCTAGCATAACTAGGCTTAAGCAAACATATTATGACCAAGAAGAAAAGGCTGGAGGGCTGTTAGCATGGCGTAGCAAAGCTCAACAAAATGAAAATGTGATTAACGAAATAGAAATAATAGATGGTCAGAAGACTGTGATACCTAGTGAAATCAATGAGGCTTTTAGAAATTATTATCAATGTCTTTATAAATCATCACCGGATTCCCATCTTTATAAAACATTTTTAGAAAAGATTTAGTTAACCTCACTATCTGAAGAAGACTCTAAAACACTAGATCAACCAATTGAAGAATCAGACTTGAGAGCAGCTATTAATTGTATGCGTAGTGGAAAAGCTCCATGCCCTGATGGTCTACCTATAGACATATATAAGGTTTTTCACAACAAACTGATAACTCCAATGATTAATATGCTAAATGATTCATTTAATAATGAAGTACTCCCTCCTTCCATGAGTGCTGCCTTTATATCTTTAATTCTTAAGCCAGGAAAAAATCTACAAAATGTGAGTCTTATAGACCCATTAGTTTTTTAAATTCAGACACAAAGATTATTGCTAAAGTTTTAGCTAGTAGACTTGACAATTATTTACCATTATTGATTGTTCCTGATCAAAATGGTTTTGTAAAAGGCAGACAAGCTTTTCATAATATTCGGACTGTGTTAAACGTCATGCAATTTAAAAAAAGAATCCCCCGATTTTGCTTTACTCTCCTTAGATGCTGAAAAGGCTTTTGATATTGTAGAGTGGGACTATCTCTTTGAGACCATTTCCTGTTTTGGTTTAGGCCCCTATTTTAGAAAAAGGATGAAAAGTTTAGATTCAAATCCATCGGCAGAAATACTTACTAATAATATAATTTCTAAACCATTCCAGCTATCACGAGGCACACGCCAGGGTTGCCCTCTATCAATTGAGCAATTGAATCTTTGGCAAGCGCAATACAGTATGAGGAAATAAAGACAGTTCAGGGCTTACAATTGATGGTCTTGAAAATAAAATAGCTTTGTATGCTGATGGTATTATATTATTTCTATCCAATCCAAGTACATCCACACCACATCTTTTGACTAAGATATTTGGATCTTTTTCAGGCTATAAAATAAATGATTCGAAATCTATGATTTTATTTCTTAAAGAATCTGAACGTCTTAAACCCCCCATCCAAACCCCATTTAAAAATGCACATGAAGGCTTTATGTATCTTGGCATTAACATTACTCCGGACAGATCTAATATAGCCTCCAGTAATTATAACTACACTACTAAGTTAATAACTGAAACAATTAATAAATGGTCATATTTACCCATATGTCAGATTGGATGTATCAATGTATTAAAAATGAATATACTCCCAAAGTTCTTGTATTTATTTCAATCAATTCCCCTGCCTCCACCGCAATTTTTTTTTCATAATATGCAGAAACTTTTTTCCAACTTTATTTGGGCAAATCGACGTCCTAGACTAAAGCTCTCTCTTTTATATCTACCATATGAACGTGATGGGTTGCAAATGCCTAATCTTTAATGGTACTACTGGGCAGCTCAACTAAGAGCAGCAATGTTTTGGTTTATAAATGAAAAAACCCATTCCTTGGTTACGGACTGAGATCAATACAATAAGCCTGTACTTATACACAGCACCTAAATTCTAAATCTAAATTGAAAAAAAAAACACACATCTAATCCCTTCGTTAAAATTCTATTGTGGTGTAGTATGAAGTTTTAAAACATCTTGGCGAGGTTCCACAATTATCACAATTTACCCCTATCTGGGGTAACACTAACTTTACAACTGGAACTTATGATGCTGGCTTTAAAATATGGGCTTTAAAAGGTTTGAGTAAGGTGAGTGATTTATTTAATAAAGAAACTATGCTCAGTTTTCAAGAATATAGACAAAAGTTTGATTTACCTTAAAAACATTTTTTTAAATATCTTTAATAACAAATTTTATTAATAAAACACAGCGTCATTCTCCTGTTTTGTATCATCTTTAGAATATATTACTTTAAACCATTTTGATGGAAGGGGCACATTTCATTATTTTACAGATTAATTTCCACGAACAGCAAAGAAAGTACAGAAAATAAACGTTTGGCATGGTGTCAAGATAGAGAGAGTATTTCAGAAGATGAATGGCAGAGTATCTGTCTGAAGGCACAAACCCAAACAATTAATACATGATTCAAACATCTGCAATATAAATGGAATATGAGACTGTACATAACTCCAGAATTACTTCACAAATTTAATCCAAACATTCCTGATCATTGCGTCAAATGCAATAAAGAGATAGGAACATTATATCATTGTCTATGGAAGTGTCCTTTGGTTGAACGTTTTTGGGAAAAAATTCTAAACTTTTTATCTACAGCACTAAAACAGGATATACCCAAATGTCCAAAACTGTGTATTTTAAATATTTTTCCTGTCACAAGCACTCAAGCACAAGCACTAGTTCAGATAGGAAACTGTTAACTTTCTGTTTGTTACATGTGAAACTTATAATAGCTCGTTTTTGGAAAAATACAGAAAGTCCGCATTTTGGACAATGGTTGCGGGAATTGTCTTATTGTTTGTCTTTAGAAAAATTAACTTATGTAGTCAAGAGAAAACCTGAAAAGTTTTTAAAAATCTGGAATCCTTTTATTACCTGTTATTGATACACCGTTGTTGTTATATGACACCTTTATATTGTATGTGTGAGTACATGCATTTACTTATATGTTTTAGAATTGTTTTATTTTATTTATTTTTGCTTGTTTATTTTTTATTTTTTTATTCTAGTTATTATTATTATTATTATTATTATCATTATTATTATTATTATTATTATTTCCATTTATTACTATTATTTTGTATGTTTGATTTTGATTTCTGTTGTACATGCTAAAAGCTACTAAAATCATAAAAACAGTGTTAAAAAAAAGCATGACGGTAAAATATGAACGCCGTTATAAATAAATTAAAACATATACATCTCAACATTTGTGCATCTCTTGACTTCCGTGTGCAGTCATGTTGCAGTTGTAGATGGTGTATTCTAGGAAATTTCTGTACCTCTGTTTTGAGTGTGGTCCTGAAGAATCTCAGTTTCAAGGGCTATCTAGCCCTTCCTCTTAGCCCAACGCCTTCATGCTAAGGAGAATTGGAACAACCCTACCCCTTAATGTTAACACGCAAAACGAATGGTATGGGGAAGGGGAGAACATGTAAACTTCACACAGACATACCAACTGGCCCAGCCGGGACTTGAACCAAAGACCTTATTGCTGTGAGGCAACAGCACTACCCACTGCATCACCGTGCCGCCTTGTAGATTAGAATTAAGATTTTAAATTACATAATGCCAATGGAGGGTCCTCATAAACTACCAAAATAAGTATGTGTTTGTGAGAGAGAGAAAGAGAGAGATGGGGGCTGAGCTGTACTGTGGCTGCAGGCTGTACATCACTGTGGAAGAGATGCTGTCTTTGTGCAATTTTCTGTTACGCGTGGCGTTACATGCCAAGTATCAGCAATCATCAGAATCACTTATCTTTCCTAGAATGTTCCAGCACTGTTCTGCGCCTCAGGAGCCATGAATTATTTATCTCTAAAAGAGGGGGGAAGAGAGAAAAATTGGTTGAAAGGATAATCAGAATGGAAAGATGGGATAAAAAAAGGAAATCCCACTAAAATCCCACTGCCTACCCAAATTGTTCAATCCCTCTCTACGTTTCAATCTATCCTGTTCTCTCCTGTGGTTTGCCCCCCTCTGCGAAGCTCTGATGATGTGCGTCCAAGAGCATGAACTCGCTTTGTGAGGGATCAAGATGACTTCCATCAACAAATGTCTCACACAAAAACACAAATCTGCAAAATGGGGGCAGAATGATAGGAATCGAAAGTGCATTTCTGTCCTCGATATCCAATAACACTCCAGTCATGCTCGGTCTAACTCACATTTGTAAGGTGTCTCATCCATGAAATTTGCAATTAAGGCATTGTGACGGTCAATATTTAGACAGGCATAAGCTAACACAATCCATTTATGGAGCTCCCACAGGAGAGATTTATGACTTGGATGTTGCTTCTTCATAGATCTCGGTAATAAGATATCTTTGTATGAAATGTTTATCCTAAATTCCTTTGGGAGGCACAAATGAAAGAATTGTTGACATACAGAAAAAGTAAACAGTTGTGTATTGCCAAATGTTTGATACACTGTTGATCTTTTCTAATTCTTAAGGCTAATGTGAGATTGAGTAGTTATTCTTAAATGAAAGAAAGAAATAAAGTCCCATGTGGGATTGATGAAAAAAAAAGTTACACATAAATTCATGGAGGACAAAACTGTATAAAAATCGAGTGTTGGGGTAAAATGTTGAAATTCTAGATAAAGATAAAATAACCAGCTTCTAACACTAAGAGGATTTGCCTTTGTCATACAGAGTTACATGTTTCTAATGCTAATACAATGTTGACTTCTACGTCCGGGAATTTATGCATCAACATCCCTCGAAGAATTCCAGAAGCAACTGGTGAGTAAAAGTACTTAAAATGTTTGTATATACTGTAGACATTTGACATCCAAATCGTTATTTATACGTTAGATTTAAATATCTCACATAAAAACTGCAACGTCCGGGTTGTGACACTGACAACAGAGATGCGGATCCAAATGCAGGTTTGTAAGCAAGGTCAGGTAAGCAGTGGTCAACACAGGTGCAAACGGATGTATACAGGCAATCCAGAATCGTAGTCAATAGGCAGGCAGATGGTCAGAGGCAGGCAGCAGACAGGAATATACAAACAAGCAAGGCGAGGATCATAACGTGGCAAGACAAGACAAAGGAAACCGCGTTGTAGTGTCACTTAAACAGTAGACAAGACTCAGCCTTGACTGTGTGTTTGTGTGGTGATTTTATAGTCCAGTTCATGAGCAGCATCAGCTGTGGGAGTGTAATCAAATGGTGACTTGGAGCAGGTGTTTGTGTGTGTTGCAGGACTGGATCTGTAGTCCATTTAGCAGCAGATTTGTAGTTTGACATTTGTGTGTGTTTACCAGCGATCTGCACAGGCTGGATCACTGGCGATCATGACAAAAGCATAAGTTTTCATCTTTATTTTGTTCTGCACTCTGCTACATTAAAACTATAAGGAAAATAAAGCTGTCTAAAAACTGCTCCTTTTGGTTAAAATACAAGAAAATACGGCTTGTAACTGTTTTGAATTGTTTTCCTTAAACATTAACGGAATAGTTAGTAAAGTGTTGCCAATATCAAACAAGATATATTTTAATATCTTAAGTGGTGTTCATATGATCCTTTGTGGTGTTAATATTTTACACTATAAGTTTGCTAGTTAACACTCTCTGAGTGTTGATAATGTTAACTCTTTCAAAAAGGTTATTTTAACACTTTTAGAATGGTTCCCATGTAAACTCTGAGGGAGTGTTAATTTTAACTCTAAGGTAGTTAAATCTACTTAAATTTGCAGTGTACCTAAAATATATTTTTTAAAGATTTAAAGACCCTTTTTTTATAAGTTTGCAAAATTCCACTGTTGTTTTCTGTACAAATATTTTACACATGTATATGTTTAATAGACTTTTTTAATAAAGACGTTTTTACCTTTCAGTTTCCGATAAGTGAGCAAAAACAACATTCATTTTGATACATTGTTAGTTTTGTGTTAAGTGTCACATTCATTAAAAATAATCACTCAGGAATTCACTCACAACCTGTAGTCTTGCATACATCAAACGGAGAAAGTGCTCCACATGCCTAACCAGAAAAATAAATATGGCAAAATATAACATTAAAATAATTATAATTTTGGATTCTTCTGTAAAAAAAAGTCAAACCTGTCAAAGATTGTTATGACTTTATGCTTGAATTCCATTTTTACTTTCTGAAATGCAAATTTCTAATATTTTAACAGATTATTTGTATTAACTCACTAAAGAAAATGTAAGCATTCTTTAATTTCAATTGCAGTGTAATTTAATTTCACTTTGTGTATTACGCTTTTAAAATGTCATGTCACTTTATCAATCACTCACTAAAAATATACACAGTACGTCACAGGAAGTGACATGAAAAAAGACCCCATCGCTTTGTGATGCTTATGCTGGAATATAGCTTTATCTCTATGAGACTGGGTGTCCTTATCCTCTGAGAAGCCTCTTTGCTTTAATTATTCATGACAGCATGCATTGCCATGACAGACGCTTCAATCTGGGAAATCGCTTAAGTGAAAGACTCATTCAAGGATTGCATGGATTTGTCTTTGGCATAAATTCTCATCATACAGTATCAAACAACCCACCCTCGGTATCATCCTAGTACACCTCTGGCTCGCTCAAGATTCTCCTGAGTTCCATTGGACTTTGCATGATATCATTCAACAGAGCGAACAATGCAAGAACTACAGTCTTCATGATTTTCCCTGTCATTTGTCTATATCTGTTTCAGTTGCATCAACCCTCATTAAAAATCCAAAAAACACATGAAGAACCAGAAGTTCCTCTGGCAGTGGCAGTTCTAGTTTAAATGGCAGCCTGGGCGAACCACCCCATGTAATCACCGGACGGGCCCCCACCCCCCCGGTTTTCAGTTCACATGAACATAACACATCTAAGCCTTAACACCGCCGTCATCACGGCCCCAGTTTTCACTTTGCACAATCATGAGTGAGCAACTACTGTGACTTTCATTTCTTACCAGGACACATTGTGTGGTCGGTTGTGATTTCGGCCTTCATAGACGCGGTTCAGTTGAGGTACTCTGTATCATAAGTCAAGGGGTTTAAATGTGACCATTTTGACCAGTGACTACTGTTATGTTGTTACATTTTTGTTTTCTTTGCCTTCATTGATTTGTTGATTTAAAGTTGTTTGAGTGATTTATTTGTTTGTCTAATTCTTCAGATAATGCTTGTTGTGTTGTGATTTCCTTTAAGTGATGTGTTTTGTGATCTTTGGTGTTCTGATGTTGTGAGCTTGGCAATTGTTAAACTGGTCATATGCTAAGCCGTGAGTGCTCTAAGTGTATTCTCGATCTGTGTGTGTGTATTTTTGTACTGGTTTTACCTTTTGTTTGTTCTTCCTTCAGGATTGGGGCGTGCTGGTGTGAAAGATTTGCTGTGGTGTGGTGGTGGTGTAGTCTTCGCCTGCTGTGTCACAACTGGTGTTGTGTGGTATGGGAGTTTGTCTGCGTGTGTGCTTACAACACTTAAAACTCAGTGCCCCCAGTTCTGAGGAGGAAGTGCTGAGTGGAACTTGTTTTAAGTCTATTGAAGTTGTTTATACTGTTTTAACATCAGAATTTGTAATAAATGTGAATTGAATTGTTTAATTTATTGTCTGAAGTCTGACTGAGCCACAACAAACTTGTGTGTCCAAAAACTGTTGCATAGAATAATGTAATGTGGGTCTCTAGCCACTAATTTCAGGGTGGCGTAGTCGTGCAACCATATCCTACCCCCAACACCACATTTGCATAAAGTAAATCGTATCACAAAGCTTGTACTGGGACACGTTTTTTTTTTTTGCAAGATGCCACCCTGGGCAATCGCCCATGTTGCCCATGCCTAAATCCGCCACTGTCCCCTGGAATAACAGACGTTAATGGATGTGTTTAGTAAGCAGGCAGCAACCCAATCCCAGCCATGGGACCATCCCATTGACCTGCTTCCTGGGGCTAAACTACCTTAAGGATGCATTTTTACCCTTTGTCCATCCTGCAGCACAAGGCAATGGATGTGTATGTATAGGAGGCAAAAAGCCCTTATTCATGAACAAGAAGGTTGTGTGGGGTCTTCACACATGTATCGATTACAAGGCAGATTGCAGATTCACACAGATTGTGCAGCTCCATTAGCTACTTCTCCAGGTCCCTGCAGACTTGGAAGAACTTAGAGAAGCTTGTATCTTCTTCAGGCTAGACCTGCCGAGCATGTATACAACCCCATGGAAGATCATCACTCCCTCTGGGAATTACAAATACAAGGTTATGCCATAAGGGCTCTCCATCTTCCCAGCCTACTCACACAGTTTCTGAAGTTCTCCACTCTCTTATCTGTAAACAAACAGGACAAACTGAAGAGTGAATAAACATTTGCTTTGATTCATCTGCAATAGACAGCTTGATTGTGTCTCTCTTTAAACTTCAGAAGGATATATCAGGAACAAATAGGCTATATGGTTTGTTTTTAATGAAGTTCTGATCGCGTTGGAGGACTGTTTATTTATTTTTTCCCCAGAGCAATGCGGGGCAATGTATATGAGTAAATAACCCAGCAGGCACCGGATGTCACAAATTGACATTCAATTTTGGTGTCACAACCAAAATCTAACTAAAGATCAACATTCAGTGTTGCCAGATTGGGTGGTTTCTGGGTGACTAGTGCATAGCTCAAACCGCGAACCTCATGGACCCACCCACAAGAGAAAATTGTATCAAATTCTGACTCCCCTTCGCATGTACACACATCATGCAGCACCTGCAGTTAAACACAGCGGTTTATCATGACACTTTTATCAATCAATTGACAGCAAGAACAAACATAGAAGCATCGTCTGATTGACAAGCAGCCTTTATTTTTGTTCAAAATAATTTAAAATTAAAAACATTTAAATGGGATGAATTTATACCCTATTTTGAAAGTAAAACATACTCTAACAGGTAGTGTACTCTATACAACATCAAGTGCAGTGTGTGAGTGAGAGGTGGTAGTGTTTTGATGTGATGAAAATATTATGTTGTTTTTCTGTGACTGCTGGTGTTGGTTGCTGGATGGTTAAATTCGAACAGTAAAAGTAATTACGCTAATTTTGATTTAAACAAATTAAAATAAAATATAATATTAATCTAATATTTTGGGCAGTTTTTGTACGTTTGGCCAGGTTTTGGCCAGCAATTGGACTGGGAAAAAATCAGCTATGGCAACACTGTCAACATCACATGACGTTGTGTGCCTGCTGGGAAGTTTACAATCAATCAGAGCGATCATTCGAAAAATTTTGTTGAAGGACTGAATGCAGTCAGCTGGACTTGAGCATTGCAAATATTTTAATAGTGCTTATTCTGACAGTGATGGCTTTATATAATGTTTTCAAAACACATGACTTCAAAATATTCTTTCCTGCGCAATTACATTAGCCAATCAAAAACAGTGGTCATTTACTACAATCTGTAAAGTATTGCCCCTTAACACTGCCAAGAAATGGAAGTAAAGATTGTCCTTTTATCTCTTGTTGTGATCTGATTGAAACGGGCCTGTAATGAGATTAAAGGGTGATGCATAATTTTGTCCTTTGGAAACCTATTGGATCATTCGAAGATGAATGTTGCTAACAGTAACCAAACCCTCCTAAAAGGCATTCTATGTGGCCAGAAGTGATGAAAAGTTGTTTTAAGGGGTGTTGAGGTAATCGATAAAGGATTATGAGGGCAAATGAATTTTTACTAAATAATGAAGTGCACAGATACAGTGTGTATAACAAAGAGTACAACATGCATAAAAGCAAGAAGAGTTATTTTTCATTTCATTCTGATTTTTAAAATATTATAAAATTGTTATAACATTAAGTGAACCTCAACAAACATTAAATATTTAAAACATACACAAACAACAATCTAAATAAAACAAGGGAAAATTACTCATCCACAGTTTTAAAACAGACATCTATATAGATCAATAGCATGCTCACAAAATCTTTATATTCAGTATATTTTAAACAAGACCTCAAAGCAGTTTGTATCAAATACTGTAAATGTGTTTCTGTTTAATGAGATTTCAGTGTACCACGTCTACTGTAAAACAGCTGTCTTTGGATCAGCTTTATCAGATTGTTCATGGCATCAAGCACAACATATTATCTTCAGATTTCTCCCAAGCGGCAACCTACCACTCTCCCTCGGGAAGCCAATACGGAAGTAACTGAAACTGCAATTCATCGAAAATTCCGCTAGTCCTGGCTCTATAATAGAGCAAATCTCCAATGAGCCCACTGGTGAAATGGCCAACTTTACAGCAGAAAAAAAAGGTATTTACAGCCTGGTACAAACAACGATTTTGGTTCATGTAGTTTATATTACCCTTCATGGCAACTGTGAGGGGGGTGAATTGTTTTATAACTCATCTGTTTCCTTTATATTAAGCTAAATTAAGTTTGCATAATTAAGGGCGTGGCCACTTGAGTGACAGCTAGTCCCGCTGGTCGCCGTCACGTCACCTCAGCTGATTCCGGCTGATTAGCTGCAGATCTCGGCTTATTCATCGTATTTTTGTGTTATTTTATATGGCTTTACACAGTCAGCTGCCTTTTGGAATTATTTCCTGCAATTATCTGATAATATGGCATGCTGTGTGCACTTAATTGTGCTCACAAACCATTCACGTGGCCTCCGTTTCCCAGGTGAGTGAAATTATATACTTATTCCATATATGTAAATGTAATTGCTTTATTTAGGATAATTTATGATTTATAATGTTCTTCAGAACTCTAATGCACTCCAGAATCTGACAGATTGATCAGCTGTACCCTATAAAATCGTCATCTGAAGCTTTGTCATACAGTGTTCTGACTGGATTTCCTAAATAGCCCTGCATTTATCAACACAGACTATATCTGAAGTATTTGGATGTAATTCGCACTTTCTTCCTGTTGAAAAACGTCTTAAGAACAATGTTTAGTGGCTTGATGTATTACAACAGTGTTTTCAACAGACTAAACACTTTATTGATATAGTGTATAACAAAGCACATGTGGTCAGAACACAAACGAGTCGCAGGTAATGAAATATTATGTGTTTCTCCCATAGGAAAGCCCTTAGCTAAATGCCAGCATGAGTCCCGTAGCTCCGCTCACGCTCCGCCCACGCTCCGCCCACGCTCCGCCTCTTTGCCCTTGTTTGGTATGCCTCGGTTGGTGCAATAAAGCGCGAATAAAATGGCGACGGTTGGCCACGCCTACTAGTAGCTTCTTTTGGGTTCATCAGAAACCTATGGGTGACGTCACGGATACTACGTCCATATTTTTTACAGTCTATGATTTCTCCACAGTTTGTGTTCATTTGACCCGCACATGCATCAAGTTTGATGCTCATCATGCTCAAGGTCACTGATGAGACAGTCATCTACTGCTGGCTCAATTACATCTCTGGCTATTCATTTATTTGGCAAGAGGAGAACTACAGTATATGGTCCCCTGACTGAAGCTGCATCCCAAATGACACACTATACACTATGCACTTATGCACTATGTACTTATGCACTTACACACTCAACAGTTTAGTATATGTATGTAGTGTTGTCCCAAATGGAACACTAATGGCTTTTTTACTAAGCGGAAGTTCAAGTCGTTTCCCTGATGACGTTTGCCTGGTGCCAAATTAATTAAATAAATGACCAAAAAAACAAATATTACCTGCCATGAGTATAACCGTATACACCATCGGGAGCCGCTATAATCACTCTCGTAGGAGAATTTTGCTTTCACAGTCCAAAATAAATAAAGTTATCCAACATGTGTGCCCGATAGCTCTGCCCCTTCCGCTACATGAGCAAAGCTGCGGTCGTTGAGTGCGTGAAGTGTCCATCATTACACACTTCGTTTTGCTGGCTGAATGAGTGCATCATCCGGGTAATTAAAGTGCTCTTATTTTTGTTAGAGTTTTCAGTGTGAACGCACTTCTTGCACTATTTATACTACAAAATGGCGTTGAATAGTGCATAAGTATGCGATTTGGGATGCAGCTTGAGTTTGCCCTTTTCCAACTTAAATTTTCATTGCAGAAATGACAAGTATCTTTTTCTCTAAGTGTCTGTAACTTTCACACTCCCCCTTTCTGCAAGCCTGCTCGGTTCTGGTTCTGGTCAGATGTTTGCCAGACTTCGGTATATGGTCTAAACCTGGGACACACCAAGCCAATTTCAAAGAACTAGTATCAGGAAAGCTTTTTGTTGTCCTTCTGGACCAAAGCACCAAAAGGACAACAGATAATTTCAACGAGAATGAATCTGAGAGAGGATGTATCTTTCTGAACCTGTAGGTGGCAGTAGAGTCTATTATCATTCCAGAAAGAGAAGCCAGAACTAGTGCTGCACACATACAGTACAAACCATAAACAAAGCAGCATTTAGATACTACAGTATTTTCAAAGTACTTTATGTTCACCCCAGAGAGATTCACTCTTGCAAATATGTCAAACATGATTATGTGGTAGTCCATATTGTTTTAAAATATTTAAGAAACATGACGCAATGACAGCCAACTTTTATTGTGTGTGTTCTTGCTTGACTTGTGTCATTTGCTTGTTTACATCACTTCAGTTTTGTTTTCAGGCTTTGATTCATAAACCAATCAGACCACTCTCTTTACCCAATGACTGACACTGATTTTACATCCTGAATTGGGAAATCCCCTCTGATGTGATTCCAATTATGCAAGATGTGTGAAACGCATTAAACAAACTAGCCTGACAGAGGCTGACCTGATGCTGCCGTACAGCCAAAACTTGCTTTATCTCAGCCTTTAAAGTATAGGCTGGAAATAAAATGTCCATGAGCACACATGTATTTCAGCCCTGGTGGTTTTCTCAAAGCTTATAAACAATGATACAAACAGAAAGGGTGGTGTTTTACAGTTTTACAGTGTCAGTCGAGTTCTCATATTTTGGATGTGAAAGCAATGTTGTTTTGCTTTGACAGCTCAGAAAACACTGTCTTCTTGACAAGTTGACAACACAGACCTAAATTTTTCAGGCCTTAGGTATAGCTGTTTTTTCAGAACATCTAAATTGATGTTGTTCAAGAGGAAACCAATAAAGGTGGCATTATACAGATCTGTTACAAGGTCATGTCAATTACTGCTTCTGTATTAAAAGATAAATATGCTGTTATAGGAATTTAGCACGTAGAATTCAGAGATTTGCTTTTAGTAAAACCAGCGGTAAACTGCAGTAAGCAACTCCCCTGCTCACATGTGTACTTGTGCAACTTGCAATAGACAGAACATGATTCAGTGACACTATTTTCTAAGGCTTCATTTTAATACCTTTGCGGTGATATACTGATACCAAACACTTTCAGGCAATATTATAAAAGGCATTATGATGTTTAGCACCGACTACTGACTATTTCAATCTGATTATGCTTTGCAAGAATCCCTTTTCTCTGCATGACACTTTGACATTAGAGCAAAGGTCCACAACCACCAGGTTGCAGCCCAGTATGGTTCCATGGAAGAGGTTGCAAGAACATTCTGGAGGAAAAGAATTAAAATAAAAAAAATTATATATATAATGCAAGGGAAGCAAGCAGATCTATATCTCACTAATTGTTGTGGTAAGCTGCTGCAATGTTTTGTTATATATATATATATATATATATATATATATATATATA
>CAIGQQ010029520.1:0-23983 GCA_903798035.1 Danio albolineatus
TTTATTTATTTATTTATTTATTTATTTATTTTCTCATTATAATTGATAATGTGAGTGGTTACGCTATTTTTGTATTCAGAAAAAAAATGTTTTATTATATATAAACAATTCAATCTTTACATAGGAAGATGTGTTGGCGCCTCCGCCAGAAAATGATGATGTGATCAATGACTTTGACATTGAAGAGGAAGTGACGGAGGTTGAAAACAGGTCAGTAAAAGCCCATTTCATTCTTTATTCACTCATTTATTTGTGTATTTATTAGTTTATAGCACTGTTGAAATTTTAGATATATAAACAGTTTTACAGTAAATAAGAACCATTATTTAAAGTCGACATGAAATCTAAATGTACTCTTCTTATTTTTATATACAGTAGGTCTTGTTATGGATCTGAGCACTTCATTATGTTCTAATAATTCATTTTCCCTTGAATCTTCCATCAAATATCATAACCTTCTCTCCCCCCTTGAAATGACTTTTCTTCACTTCTCGTCACATAGAATACCTTTGGGGATGTCTCGTTGTGCTCTGCCTTCATCAATTCGTCAGTCTTTCTCTATTTTGTTAGCAATGCTATCTCCCAACAATATAATCGCTTCCCAAAGGATAAAATCATGCATTAGCCATGTATGAGATTTTATTTTTATTTTTTATTTTTTCATAACCATTTCAATTGTACGTCATGATATAAGAAAAAAAGAACAATCTTAGCTTCTGTTTCATGCCAACTTTAAAAATCCCAAACATGAATTATAAAAAAAGACTCAAAGTATCATAACCTTTATAAAATATATATGGAAGCACAACTGCACTCCTTGAACACAAAAACACTCCTTGATTCCTTGGTTTCTTTCAAAAAACGAAAAAATGCAAGATTAAGGCTGTCAGTAGAGGAAGACCATTCTTCAATATGGTCCTCAATGTAAACTAATCTCTGTAAACAATGTAATAATGGGGGAGGCTGCTGTAAATATTTTGTTGGAACATAGTGTTGCTTTTAAATTAAGTTTGGTAGTGCAACACAAATTAGTGACTGTTATAATGATGACAGAGTAAATCAAAAAAGGTTTCGTCTTAGCATTGAGCACTTTGTGCATTTTTGCCCTTTTAATATTATTTAAAATTGTTATTCTTATTTTTATTGTTATTATTTCACAGTGTGGGCTCCTCACCTCGTTGAACCTTTGTGTGTGTTTGTAGCTTATGCACTAGTTATTTCCATCTTCCAATTGCAGTGACTGCACACAGACTTTTTGTGTTTACTATTTGTCTTCCTTTCATGCAGGGAGGAGAATTTGGCCAAAATAGCTCGTCGGGTAAAAGATTATAAAGTTGAGGAGTTAAATCCCCCAAGACCAGGAAAAAGATTGCTTGTTCTAGATATTGACTACACGCTCTTTGGTGAGTCAAAATTTCGGTGACTCGAACAATCTAATAATGCATGTAGCACAAATCCATGTGCAGGCAAGCTCTACAATTATTCATACCCCTGGCAAATTCTGACTTAATTTTTTGTTCAACTGTAAGCTGAGAAATATTTTTTCCAACAACGATGTCTCTTTTACATTGTCTTATTTTCTTTTGGGGGATGTCTGTGTCATTTTCAGTACAAAAAACAACTAAAAGTACATTTAAGTCAGAATTTGCCAGGGGTATGAATAATTTTGGGCTTGATTGTGTGTATTTTGTGTGTGTTTGTGTTTTTATTTGTTTTTATTTTTATATATAGATCATAAGTCATGCGCAGAGACTGGCCAGGAGCTGATGAGGCCGTTCTTGCACGAGTTTCTTACATCGGCATATGAGGACTTTGATATTGTCATCTGGTGTAAGCATCCATCTTGACATTCAGGTTTTGCAGACACTTTTTTTAAAGATGCTTCAGACTCAGATCTAATGTTTTTCTTTCATTCCCTGTTTAGCTGCAACAAGTATGAAGTGGATTGATGCTAAAATGAAAGTAAGTTGTTTTATAAAACTTTGTTTTGTTTGCCACATTAAAGGGATAGTTCTCCCATAAAATAAATAAATAACTGAGAATTTGTTCAAGGTGGTTCAAAACCTGTTTATGTTTTTTTTTCTTCTGCACTGTAGACAAAACAAATGCTGGCTTCCACACAATTCCTTCATGTTGTCTCAACATGTTAAAAAAACTTAATAAGTGGATTGAACATAAAACAATGAAGTTTTCTCAAAAAACCTTAAGAATTGTGTTATTCAACTTATTTTTAATTCGTTTAAACTAGCAGCAAAATATTTTTTTGTGCGTGTTAAACCAATCCCAAATGGCACACCCGATATATAACTGAACCCGGCCCCCGAGGCAATTTGTTCCAGCCCTCCAAATATAGTGAAATGTAGTTCAGTCGAAAAACGGTCGCTGTAGTTATGAAGTGACGTGCTTCTGTTCGATACAGCTCGAGCTGTGGTTGAAGGCTGTGCATAGAGGGAGTCAAGTGAAGTTAAGTGAGAGACACGGGCAGCCAAAAACATTTGGATATGTTTGTAGAAAAGGCCTTTTGTACAATGCACTGATCTCTTTAATAGAGATGCAATGATTAGCCGATTGCACTATTAACCACGCTTAAAGTCATTATGATTAATTATTCATAAAGGCTTCTGTTGCACAGAACAAAACTGCTGCAACTAAACAAAATTATGCCAACTGTGTGCTAGTTTAAAGTTCTGAGCTTATGCCGAGGCTAATACGCACGGACATTGGATTATCTATATAACAGCAGGCCATTCTCATTGCGTCTTTTCCGCACACAAGTTCATTATTTCCAATGGAGACGTGCGCATATTGGCCTTGCAAGCAGACCGACGTACTCGCGCCCTCCAGGCACACACAGTAGAAATTCTCTTACGCTGTAGGGGTGAGAGTTGTGCTTGGCTTTTAGTGCAATGTACAGGGTTCATATGGTCATAGAAAACCTGGAGAAGTTTTGGAAAAACAGAAAAACCCACATAGTTTTGGAAAAGTCATGGAAAACAGATATTTTTATACTTGAATACAGTCTTTTTTTTACTTTTCTGTCTTTGGCCAATCACATACTCTGACATTATTAGTGCGGTGTAAGCATTGTCTAAATCAATTTTACATAGATATAAATTGAAACTAAATAGATTGTTGTGTTTTACCATATGCTGTAATAAAGTTGTAGCCACGGTGGCGTAGTGGGTAGCACGTTTACCTCACAGCAAGAAGGTCGCTGGTTTGCATGTTCTCCTTGTGGTTGCGTGGGTTTCCTCTGGGTGCTCCGGTTTCCCCCACAAGTCCAAAGACATGTGCTATAGGTGATTTGGGTGGGCCAAAATCGTCCATAGTGTATGAGTGTGTCTGGATGTTTTTCAGAGATGGGTTGCAGCTGAAAGGGCATCTGCTGCGTAAAACATATGCTGCATAAGTTGGCGGTTCATTCTGCTGTGGCGAACCCAGATTAATAAAGAGACTAAGTTGAAAATAAAATGAATGAATGAATGTAATAAATCTGAACATGCATTGTTTTTCTTTTACCACACTGTAAAAAATGCTGTGTTCCACACAATTCCTTTAGGTAGTCCCAATCTAAATCGATTAAGTTAACTTAATTGCTTTGTCAAATTTAAGTGGATTGAACATAAACATATTAAGTTGTCCCAAAAACGCCTTAAGAATTGTGTTGATTCAACTCATTTTAATTTAGTAGTTTGAACAACCTGCAAAAATAGTTTTTTTTGAGTGCATGCATATGTAGACATTGCGTGATACATTAGGTCATTAAATTTACTTGAAAGTCATGGAATTTTAGAAGTAAAAATGTGTATGAACCCTGAATGTAAATTAATAATAAAAAAAAAATTATTACAGATTATTAAAATGATTATGTATGTATGAATGCGGATAATAACAACAGTTGATTTAAATTCTTAGCTAATATATAACTTAAACATTAGACAAATACTATTTTTTTATATTTATTCTTATTTTTATTTATTTATTCATTGTTCTGTGATTTTTATTGTCAGTGTAAAATTATCACTCATGTTTGAGTCAAAACCTTTTCCAAACTCCAAAGAGTGAAATGGACTATTGTTTGTTTTTTATTCATATTTTGTGCTGTATTTGGTTAGTGAGCAACAATAAACAACACTTTAAAATATAGGCAGTTTTCTTATGATTTTCTAAACTAGTAGTGTTTGAATTTAATAAATGCATACAGTAATAATCGTGAAAACCATGAAACCATGATTATTCTTCAGACTATAATTGTACAACCAAAATCTATAATCAGAATCAGAATCAGTTTTATAATCGGTGCATTCCTAGTTGTTATGCAGTTTAAAACAACATATGAATGTGTCTGAATGTAGAAGAAGCCTACTTGAGCAATACACTGTTTTTGTTGTGCTTCGAAATACAACATTTGAATATGTTTGTAACAAAAAGCCACATTGTACAATGCAGTGATGTTATAAAGTTTCAAAATACAGCATATTAATGTTTTAATGTAGAAAAAGCCAACGTGGGTGTCTTAAGGAGCAAAAATACAGGATGTGGGCTCTTGTTTTGGTGTTGTGTCATCATCACTTATATTGCAAGTCATATCTCTCCGGCCCCTCATTTGGGATGCTTTTCATGAACTGGCCCCCATGACAAACTAATTGAACAACCCTGCTCTATGCATTTACACACCATGCACTTGTAGTGTATGTATTTAGTGTCAACACTAAACTTTTTTTTTACTAAAGGAAATTCAAACCGTTTCCCAGGCGATGTTTATGGTTGCCAAATTAGTGAATTAAATTACTAAATAGTACCTGTCATTAGTACAACCACATTCACCATGGAGAGGTGGCATAATCACTCCTGTAGGAGAATTTATTTTGCACAATCCAAAATAATCCAACCTCATGGCCCACTAGGTCTTTTGTGTTCGACAGAAGAAAGAAACTCAAAGAAACTAGTAAAGGGTGCATAAAAATTGTGACAGATTTATTATTTTAATGCCCTGATATACTTGATTGAACTGGTGTGTAGTCACCATCCTCAGAGTACCATTAGTCTATGGCGATAGGTAGGTGTGGCTATGTGGTTCCGCCTTTATAGACTTCTCCATTTACTTTTTTTTCTGTTTAGTCATTGAGGTCCGATGTTGGCAAATAAAAATATGAATATTGAATAGCAATATTTACAGTTTTTGAGGCCTTGATAGAATGGAAGACTTATATAAAAATAAATAAACAGATTTATGCTGCTGTGCTAAATATGCAGTTTCCGTCAGTATATTTTGGATGGTACTGTGGTAATCTTTTTTTTTTTTTTTTTTCAGCTCTATAATCTCTTTTCCTCAAATTAAAATGTCTGCTTTATCCGTGGTCTTTTAGGAACTGGGGGTGACGGACAACCTCAACTACAAGATCACCTTCATGTTGGACAGTGCAGCTATGATCACTGTACACACACCTAAAAGAGGAGTCGTAGAGGTCAGACACATTTCACTTATAAAATTAAAAAGCTTGTCATTAGTTCTATTAGTACATAATATCTCCTTTTCACCTTACAGGTCAAGCCTTTGGGAGTAATATGGGGTAAATATAGTGAGTTCTACAACAGAAAGAACACTATTATGTTTGATGACATCGGAAGAAACTTCCTTATGAATCCACAGAATGGACTAAAGGTATGCTGGACTTGAAGTTTATGTTAATTTCTCATAATCTCTCTCAAGCTTTATGAGTTCCTTTTTTTTGTTGTTGAAACGAAAGAAGATATTTTGAAGAAAGCTGAAAACCGGTAAACATGTATATATATAATATGCTAGAGGTGTGAACCTACGCTGGTCTCACGGTTCGGTTGCGATTATCATGCGGTTCATTTCGATATCTCAGAGCATTGACGATGCTTTCCATAAACAGTTTGATATCTTACTAAGCAGCACAATAATTCTTGTCTTAATGTAAAAATATATTTATATTTCTATATTTGTAATTCAGTTTTGTCCTTTAATACAAACAGTCATATATATGAACTGTGCCTTTAAAAACTACAGGCACAGAACAACATGATTATTTATAGCAAATAAACAAATGTAAATATCACACTTGCTTTCTGAGCGTTGACGAGCAAGTTCTTCTTCCCCTATGATTGGTCACGCACTCAACAGAGAGGGCTGCTCTAACGCTCTGGCGCTGTTTACAGATGAGTGATGCTGATAAACAGCAGTGGCGATCACAGCTGATCAATGATAGACACGGAGGAGAAAACTCGCTCTGCAGACACATGCTCAGATCCACAAGTATCGCTGTAACAGCTAAGGGGAAAAGAAATGTTACCTTTACGCTAGCAGGTCAAATGTGCTCGGTGACAGAGAGAGAGAGAGAGAGAGAGATAAATTGAGTCTACTTTCATTTTCACCTATAGCAGTGAAACAGAGCTTTTGCTTTAGCTTCAGTCTCAGAGAAAGACTCTCCAGCAAACACTAATGTAGTGAATTGTGGACAGTTTCTGGATTTTAACTAGTTTGAGCATTTTAATTACTTGCGCTTGCCTCCCTCGCCATAGTAAGCTACTACAATACAGCATATATGAGATCAATTTTATGCATGTTCGTCTGCACTGAAGAAACAATTCATTTTGACACCCCTATAATGTACAAGTAAGAAACTCAAACATGTTAGTGACCAGTGAATGGTGAGTAAATATTGGCAGAATTTTCTGTTTTGGGAGACCTAAACATTTAAAATAGGGATTTAGATAAAAATGGCCAATCTAGGTGTATATTCTTTAAAATAAACACAATTTGAGTAATTTTAATAAGATCCTGACTCTTTCCAAATGGCAGTGAAAGGTACCAGAGTTTTTGAAGATCCAAAAAAACAACGCATCCATCCATCAGAAAAGTATGTGTGGTCCTGAAAAATCTTTGTTTGAAAAGGGTAACTACACCTTCCCCTTAGCCCTGCGCCTTCAAGCTAAAGAGAATTGGGACACAAGCGCAATACGAGGGGTAAGGGGAAGGACTAAGGGGTAGATTTGGGATTGGGCCGTGATCAGTTAAAAAAATCTGGCATAAACTATTTCTTTCAATATAAATTAATGAGAATTTGTTAGAAAATATGAATATTTTACATTTTCTTCTGGCAACTGCCATACAATTACAAGAGTCCAGATACAATGTATGACAGTTATAGCAAAACAAAATTCTGGTCAAAAAATTCAAAAAAAGGTTTAAAAGTATGATTTCAATGCAAGATATGATGTGTTACCTATCACTTCACTACACTTTAGGTATTATAGATGTGAGTGATGAATTTGCTTTCTTTTCAAAACCCGGGCACCCTTCTCTTTCATTAAAAGGCTTGGCAGTCTTGACTTAATGTTATAAAAATCCTGCTCAAAGAAAATCTATTCATTTAAACTTTTTTTCCCCTTAAAGTGTTTTGGTGCATCATCCTCTGTTTTCAGAACTGATAACAACAAGAAAAACACAATCGTCTTAACAGAATGATGACATGACACTAAGACAGAAGTAATTCTGCTAAAAACTTTTCCTTTTACAGGAACACGTCACACTTTAAAATAAACTTAAAATAATAATGATATATCTTAAATGCTAATATTTCATAATTCACAGCAAACAGAATATGTCTGTCTCTGGTTCACATATACAGTGGAGTGGAAAAGTCCTTTCCTGACATGAATCCATTTAAGAAGTATTGGCATGACCTTAAGGAGGTGGTTTATGCTGAAATGCTGCTAAATTACAACAATTCTGCAATGATGAGTGGGCCAAAACTCTTCCACAGTGGACATTATCGAAAACGCTTGATTGCAGATGGCCCAACCAGTTGTTAGGTTTAGGGGGCTAACATTTTCAAACAGGACTATGCAGTTTTGGATTTTGTTTTAAAAACCTTCAAAACTGCATGATGTGTTTACTTGGGTTATCTTTGACTAATATTTAAATTTGTTTAATGATCTGAAATATAAAAGTGTGGCAAACTGAAGAAATAAGAAATTAGTAAGGGGTCAAACACTTTTTCACACCACTGTATATTAATTACAGAATTCTTCAGAAGTAATTCAGACGGAATAATGATTAAATAATTTTATTCACCCACCAGTACTGTTGTCCAATTATATGTTTCTGTCCTTTTTGTATGTTTGTTTTTGAACATGTATTTTTCCATTTGTATTCGTCACAGATCAGACCATTCATGAAGGCACATTTAAACCGTGAGAAGGACAAAGAGCTCTACAAACTGTCTCAGTATCTGAAGGAAATCGCTAAACTTGATGACTTCACAGGTCTCAACCACAAGCACTGGGAAAGGTGATGTGAACAAATACTATATAACAGACTCTCAAACACAGTAAATCAGAAGTTGAAATCAGCATATGCCATTTTATTTTCCTTTTCAATGTTTCCAATGTTTCTTCAAACAACCTGTAAATGACTTGCAAATAGTTCTAAATCAGAGCACATTATATTAATTTCATTAAATGAGATTATCAAATGTCCCACAAAGTGCTTTGAAATGTGCGTTTTTGATCGTCACATCATATGAACTGAAACATGAGAACAAGTCGGGAATACATACTGTTAAGTACTTTCTCACCCTTAAAAAAAACAGCCAAGAATGTTTCATTTTTTTACTCTTCTGCCAGTGAGTGGTTGGTTGAAAACATTTAATTGGTCAAAAAGGTTTGATAAGAAACTGAAAGAAATATGAAGTCATGTCAAACATTTTTTGATCCATTTAGGCAGACGTGACAAACTGTTCTCTTTGAATGTTTGTATCTTTCCAATGCAAATTTTCTCAATGTTTTGGAGCACACTAGTTTATTGATAACCTTAAAACTAACATACTGATGATGGTAACATCTAAAAAAAAATATTTGATTAATTTCTAACCATATAATCACCATCTTAAAACAATCATTCAAACACAAATACATTTCATTATAATAAAACAAACACCTTCAAAAATGTGTAAACTCAGAAATAAGAACTGATTTTAACCAGTTCGAAATTTACGCCCAACATTACCCCCAATTCCACATCATTCAATTATCAACTCAAAAGTTTTCAACTTTCATCCTTACACATAATATGTTTTTTACATCAATTGTACTGCAAACATCCTCTAACTAAATAATCACAATACATTTATCCACACGTTCCTTTTTAAAACCGAAAAATTTGTACTATCTTGACATTGTTTTAACATCTTTTCTGGATAATTCCAAAATTACTTTGAATATTTTTCTTATCCACATTTTCAATATCTTAACTTTCTCAGATTATGTCCGTCCTATATTTCTTTGAAAAGTGTTTGTATGCTTTCCGCAAGTATTTTATTATTATAATGAACTTGTGACATTTTAAATTTAAAGAAATAGTTCACACAAAAATTTCAATGTACTCAATATTTACTAACCCTCAAGTGGTTCCAAACCGTTATGAGTTTCTTTAATCTGTTGAGCATAAAAAAATGATATTTTGAAAAAAGCTGAAAACCTGTAACCATTAACTTTCATAGTAGTTGAAAAACATATACTATGAAAGTCAATAGTTACAGGTATCCAGCTTTTTTCAAAGTATCTTCATTTGTGTTTAACGAAAGAAAGAATCTCATAAAGTTTTGAAATAAGTAACGGGTGAGTAAATGATGACAGAATAGGTGTGTTTGGGTAACAAAATGTCATGGTTCGGTGGATTTCTGCACTAGAAGTAATAAAGCTGCATGGCTACAAGCTAAATTGAATGCAAATGTTTATCAGAAGCTCCTTTGGTAACATTGGTTTTCTTTCCTGTGTTCATTAAAGCTGAAAACTTTGGAAAAGATGAAATGTCCAGCCAAGAGTCCTGATTTAAACCTGATTGAAAACATCTTCTTTTGTGACAAAGTTTGAACTGTGAATATATGAGAATATGAACTGTTATATTTCATTAATGTAATTCAGAAATTATTATATCTATCCCTTTAATCAAATCAGTAACCTTAACTTTCTTCAGCTTTAAAAATAACATAATTTTTATGCTTCAGATTTCCCATATTTTCTAAGATTCAAATAGCTTTCTTCTGTATTATACATCAGAAAACTTTACTTTTGATTTCACAGAGACTTTTAAGTAAACTGTGCTATTCCATTGCAGTGTGATGTGATTTAACAAGCAAATTCTAAAATAATTTCAAATAAAAACATGAAGGAAAAAATAATGCATTTCTTGTCCAACAGGTACCTCTCAAAGAAGCAGAATCAATGACATCTTCAGCACTGAAGAGAAGTTGCGTCTCAAAAAAAAAGGTTTGAGTTTGAAAACTCTTGTTCGCGGATCAGCTTCTCTTTGTTTTGCATCCATCATCCTACACGTCTTTATAGTGGGTCATTACTGGAGGACGAAAAACAAAAAGATTCTAGCACTCGTACTCCTCAAAAGCAGTGGTTACCTCAACAGGTCAGTAAAAAATCATTCAGGCAAGCATGACGATCCTCTTACCTCACTTCCTGCCTGACCACACTTCTTCCAATAAGTAAACTGGTAATATGGAAATTAGAATTTCTTGTTCATATCTACATGGAATGATATAGCATATGATGTTGTTTTATGTTTTCCAAAATTCTCGGTCAAATGTGTTGACGTTCAAAGCTCTTTAGTGCAATGGTCTCAAACTCAATTCCTGGAGAGCCGCAGCTCTGCATAGTTTAGCTCCAACCACCTCCAACTCACACCTGCTTTTAATAGTCCATGGTAGTATTGATCACCTTGATTTGTTGGATCTGTTGTTGGATTTGTTGTTGATTGTGTTTGATTAGGGTTGGAACAAAACCGCGCAGAGCTGTGGCCCTCCAGGATTCCAGTTTGAGACCTACGCTTTAGTGTCTTTGTGTTTATGGAAGCTCGTTTCTGTTATGGAATGTTTTATCACATGGCAGCAAAAAGCTTCCATGCTTAACTATCAATTAATAAAGAGATTTGAATGGTACAGGATGATAAACCTTAGACTTATGATAAACCTTAGTCTTTTTTTTTCTCGAAAGGAGCAATAAATCTCCAATATCAGCATAGTTTTTTGTTTTGAATGTCTCCGAATTCCAAAGAGATGTTTTTTCAATCCGCACAAAAAAAGGTTTATAAGTGAACACGCTTTATTGCAAATCTCCAAAACAAACAATAAAGGACAGGACTCATGTTTACATGCATGTTTTGTTTTAACACTAACATAATATGCTAACTGGATAGTGTGATGTAAGTTTGTATGTTCACTTAAATGGTCACATGACTTAAGAAGATAAATGTATCATATCAAAGAAGCTTGACCATTTTTTTTTTTTTTGATCTACCTAGTCATTGAAGCTTGTCAATATTCCCACCCTCCAGTTTGTGTTTTTGTCATTAATTCAGTAGCTATTATTGTAACAGTATTGCATTTCGTGTAACTGCATTGCAGCCAGTGCTCAAATGTGGGCTTGGATTTACTGATGAAACCTTAAGACTGAACATTTAAATTAAATGGTTTTACAGTAGTTTGAGTGTCTGTTTGTTTGCCATTGTGGAAAAAAAAACATCAACTTGTGCAAATATGCGTTTTGTTTATTTATTAGTTCATAACACTAATCCTTTATAGTAACACTTTGCTATAATATCCTGTTTGTTAATGTGAACTAACAGAGAACTATTGAATCTTCAAAAACATTTAATAACAATGGACGATGTTAAAGGAACAATTTTTTGGAGTTCATTTTACAAGTCGCCTAGAGTTAAACAGTTGAGTTTTACCATTTCATCAGACACAACAGATCATGAGATCAATCATTGCAGAATAGCATCACACAAAGGAGAAAATCATATTGGAATCATATTATAAGACAACGAAAAAGTGTTTATTGAACTTGCATGCACTTACATTTTAGGGACTCTTAAACCAAATAATGACCATTTGTAATCCAATAGGGGCATTTCAAAACAATTCCATAAGTTACATATATTCTGAAGCATTATAAAATTGAAGAATACTTTCAGAAACCTCCAAGTTATAGGTGTTAAACTTGCGCATAGTGATAAATTCCTTATTTATTTGACAAACCCTATGTAACTGGCAGCTTAACTTTCCAATTTGTCTGTTCTAACGTTCACGTGATAAATGGAAGTTTTCATTCATTCATTCATTTTCTTGTCGGCTTAGTCCCTTTATTAATCCGGGGTCGTCACAGTGAAATGATCGGCCAACTTATCCAGCATTTGTTTTACGCAGCGGATGCCCTTCCAGCCACAACCCATCTCTGGGAAACATCCATACATTCTCATTCACACACATACACTACGGACAATTTAGCCTACCCAATTCACCTGTACCGCATATTTTTGGACTTGTGGGGGAAACTGGAGCACCCGGAGGAAACCCACGTAACCACGGGGAGAACATGCAAACTCCACACAGAAATGCCAACTGACCCAGCTGAGAACCAGCGACCTTCTTGCTGTGAGGTGAACGTGCTACTCACTATGCCACCGTGGCGCCCGAATGGAAGTTTTCTGTTTTCCAAACTGGAATCTTTGTTCTTCTTCAAACTATGTAAAAACTAATCCCACATTGTCTCTGTTTGTTTCGATCCAATGGGAAACATGTTTTTCATCAATCTGAGGAAATACTGAACCCAAAGTATGTAACGAAATGTCATGGTTTGGTGGATTTCTGCACTAGAAGTGTGGTTTCCAATAAAGCTACTTGGCAAATTGAATGCAAATGTTTATCAGAAGCTCCTTCGGTAACATTGCTTTTCTTTCCTACATTCATTGAACCTGAAAAAATTAAATGGCCAGTACAGAATCCTGATCTAAACCTGACTGAAAAATCTATGGGAAAATCTTTTATGACAAAGTTACGACTAACCTAGTCACTGAACTGTGAAAGAGACTGGAAGAAAACTTCAATTCATGGATAGATACATTATATTATTCATTGATTCATTTTCTTTTCGACATAGTCCCTTTACTAAATTAGGATCGCCACAGCGGAATGAACCGACAACTTATCCAGCATATGTTTTACACAGTGGATTATATTATTCATTCATTCATTCATTTTCTTTTCGGCTTAGTCCCTTTATTAATCCGGGGTCGCCACAGCGGAATCAACCGCCAACTTATCCAGCATATTTTTTACGCAGCGGATGCCCTTCCAGCCACAACCCATCTCTGGGAAACATTCATACACACACATTCCCACTCATACACTACGGGCAATTTAGCCTTCCCAATTCACCTATACCACATGTCTTTGGACTTGTGGGGGAAACCGGAGCACCCGGAGGAAACCCACGCAACCACGGGGAGAACATGCAAACTCCACACAGAAATGCCAACTGACCCAGCCGGGACTCGAACCAGCGACCTTCTTGCTGTGAGGCGAACGTGCTACTCACTACGCCACCGTGGCGCCCTGGATTATATTATATTGTATTGTATTGTATTGTATTGTATTGTATTGTATTGTATTATATTATATTATTGCATGGTCATCAGAGTGGCTCAGTGGGTAGCACGATCGCCTCACAACAAGAAGGTTGCTGGTTCGAGCCTCAGCTGGGTCAGTTGGCATTTCTGTGTGGATTTCTCCCCTTGTTCGCATGGGTTTCCTCCTCAAGTCCAAACACATGCGGTACAGGTGAATTGGGGAAGCTAAATTGTCAATAGTGTACACTGTAAAAAAAAATCCGTAAAATTTACGGAAAAAAATACCGGCAGCTGTGGTTGCCAGGATTTTTCTGTAAAAAAATACGGAAGTTTTATAGAACTGTTCAAATTCACCGAAAATAACCGTATTTCATGAACTGATACAATGTTCAGTTCACATAAACATAGCTTAGTGCACAAAAGTCATTAAATTCATAAATGTATACATGTGTGACTGCAATTAGCAAACATATTTTTACTGCATTAGTAACTCCACAGTTACATTTAAGCAAAAGAAGATGCAGCGTAACATCAGAAACTGTGAGTTCATCTTGGACTTGCACACAGACGCTACTATCCACAATGGTGACACAAAAAAATGTGTTACAGTACTTTGCTGTTTTTTTTTTTTCTTGATTTTTTGGAAAAATATCGGCAGCTGTGGTTGCCAGTAATCTACTGTTTTCAACATTTTATGTTTGTAAAGTCAATTTACAAAATATTTCAGTGAAAAATACATTCCACATTGTGCATTTTTCATCGAACACATTTAACCCCTCAAATCCCAGAGCAAAATCCTTAATGTCCTCACTACAGAGGGTTGAACACTCAGGCAGTGATGACGTAATGAGATAATTGAGTATCTAAATAAAGGAGGATTGAGAATTATTGATGAACAACTGTTAATAAGCAGAATCACTGAAGGAAAGAAAAACAAGACCAAATAACACAAATCACAGCCAAAACAAAGGATGAAATCAACTGAAAATGAAACTCTAAATAAAAATAATAATTAATAAAAATAAAACAAATTACACAATAAAACAATTATTTCTCAAGGAGCTTCACTTATTATTGACATTTGACTTTTTCTGTCATGAACAAAAGTTCTTAATTAAATTTTTGTTGTTGATTTGAAATCACCATGACGGAGGTCAGTGTCTGCTTTAGTTAGGATCTTCAACTTCTTATTATAACATTAGTTTGTAATTGGTTACTATAATTAGTTGTGTTGATCACACTATTTTATAGCTTGAAAAGCCATAAAAAAAACTATAAGAATAAGTCTAATTAGATTAACAATGACATTGCAGCCCCTCTAGCCTGCTTGTTAACTCATTCAGTATCTAGTTAGTTTTGTATGAGAAATTAATAACATACATTAATGAAACCACTGGAGTTTCAGAAATCAATGACTGTTTTAACAGGTCTAAATACACCATTCATAACGAGAAAGTTTGAACAATGGCAGAATTTAATACACACAGACATCAACAATAGTCTTTGAATCTCAATAATGGTGACAAACAAAAAAAAAAATTGAAAATTAAATAAAAAAACAACCCAGAACAATCCAAAACAATCTACTGAAATATTACACCCCTAAAAAAATAAAAAATAAAGGCAAAGAAAGTAATTTTAAGAACATAAAGCGGCACAATTTATTCATGCTGCAATGCATGCTGGGAGTTTTGCACTGTGCTGGCACCCAGCATGCATTACGGCATGAATGAATCATGCAGATTTTTCTTTTTAGCAACCATGGTTGAGGCTCATATCCTGATTCTTGATGTCTGTGTGTCTTAACATGCTGCAGGGGCTTTCAAAGTTTTGTGCATGACACTCTGATTATTAATTTCTATTATTTCCTTTCTCATTGTTTGTTGACCCTGCATGTAAAGCTGCAAACAATGATAATATTCATTCATTCATTTTCTTGTCGGCTTAGTCCCTTTATTAATCCGGGGTCGCCACAGCGGAATCAACCGCCAACTTATCCAGCATATTTTTTTACGCAGCGGATGCCCTTCCAGCCGCAGCCCATCTCTGGGAAACACAATGATAATATATTTTTCAATATTTTTTATGAACTATCTTACAAATACTTGACAATACATCTGTTACGATTGATAATGTTTAGTATATTTTTTCTCAATACTTTTTTTTTTTGCTATAACCAATGAATTTCAGAAACACAGTTATAACAGTCAGAGAAACATTAAGACAAAGTTGCAAAGTTTTTAAGAGCCCAACTAAAGCAGCTTCTGATCTCCACGATGGTGAGGTCAAATGAAATATTTTCAATAAAAAAATATATAAACCTCTGTTAATTATCAAATATTCTTGCAGATATGACAGAAATGAAGTCAAACTGTAATCAGTGAAGCTGGCATTTAATGGAGTTGTTTAATCCTCTGTTTTAATTCAGTTGGTTTGGTGTGAGGCTGTGTGTGTAGTTTTAATTTTTCCTTCAATTTCTTATTCCTTCAGTGATTGTTCTTGTAAACCGCAGCTGCTCATCAGTGTCTGAATTCAGTCATTTGTGGTCATTCACTTTCTATAGTGGACTAAACTAATTGACTAATTTAGGGACTAGTGAATGATGGTGTATGATGAGATTTCAGACACTGATTACTTTCTCGAAAAACAAAGGTTTGATCTGTTACAGTTATTTTCTGTATTTTGTACAGAAATGAGCTGTTAATCATTCAACAGATTTTCACTGTAGATTGTACAGACTTGTACTGTTAAAATCACAGTCATTTTTTTTACAGTGTATGTTTGTGAATGAGTGTGTATGTATGTTTCCCAGTGATGGGTTGCAGCTAGAAGAGCTTCCGCTGTGCAAAACATATGCTGATAAGTTGGTGGTGCATTCCGCAATGAATGAGTATTATTGCACATACATAAGAATGAAATGTGAATAAATGTTATGTGAAATGAGTTACAGTGAAATGTTCGGTCCTTCACTAGCTCAGACCCCATTAGCTAACACTATACAAAATACATGAAGTAAATGAAATGTATATGCTGTTATAACAAAACTTATGAAATGGTGAAAACTGTGAAATCCAACGAACTTTAATATTTTGAATGATCTGGAAAATAACATGAAAACACTTGTGGCACAATATTCATTACATAAAAATAAATAAATATGAACATCTTTCAGCAATTGAAGGCAGAGTGCTGTGTTCCCTTGAAACCTGTGTTGACAAAATTAATAAAAAAATAGATTATAAAAATTATAACATGAAAAAAAAGCATACAAATGATCAATGAAGTCTTTTATAAACAAATTTACACACTTTTTATTATTTTTCCAAGATGTGATGGTGCTTTTTCCTGTAACAAATGAGATACAGAATATACAGTTAAACATTTTCATAAAACACATGAATATGCTGGATGTTACTATATACTCACTGGTGATGACGACTCCAGTCACTCCAAACTGTTTTAGTCAGTGGGTCCTGAGCTCGAATGCAGAAAGTATATGGCCTTTTGCTGTTCACCTTGTAATGTGTCTCGTTGGTTTCGTTTTGCTATATGAGAAATATATTTAAAAATATATATAAATAAACAACAATTATCATTTAATCTAAATGGACAGAATTTAAAAATAGAAATAAATAAGTTTCTTACTTCAACGCGATTCCCTGTGTAGTCACAATCATGACTTTTGGGAACCACTTTGACCTCATAAGAAAGAAGAAAGAAACTGCAGGGGAAACTCCAGGTCTCTGGGGGGTGCCACTCAAACACATTGTCTTGGATCTTGGTGATGCCAACTTTATCTGGCTTGACTGAAGGTTTGAATACATCGAGTAAGAGACGCAATGGATCATGGGAAAATAGCAGTTTAATAGAGTGTTCAGACCTTAACTGATTTAAAATGAGTTCTTAAAACATGCTGCACTATTAAAGGAACACTCCACTTTTTGAAAAAAGGCTCAATTTACAAGTCATCGTGTTAGGTTTTACCATTTTTGACTCCATTCAGTTGATCTCAGGGTCTGCGAGAGCACTTTTAGCTTAGCTTAGCATAAATCATTGAATCGGATTAGACCATTAGCATCTCGCTACAAAAATTTTAAAAAGGCAAATTTTCTAGGCTGATATGTCTGGAAACTATACTCTCATTCCAGCTTGATAATCAAGAACGGCAGCAAAGTATCACACCTGGTGTTTGACAGTATGGATTCAAAAAATGGTAAAATCCAACGATTTAACTCTAGAGGAGTTGAAAATTAGCTTATTTACAAAAATCCTCCTTTAAACTCTACTGGATAATGTTTTATGTTGTAAAATACAAGTTCTGGAATAAAGTTCTGGAACCAAATGAAACCACTTATGGATGTGTCAATACTGGTTATGAATCTTGAGTAAAATGTTCTGTGTTATTTAAAAATAAATAAATAAATAATACTGATATCAGGTCTTCAAAAGTTGAAGTAACTGTTAAAAAAATCTGTAATTGTATGCTTTATTTAAAAAAAAAAAGTAAAATAACAGCCGTTAATTTACAGAAATGTACCGCAAAATAATGAATATTAAGTTACAGAAATTTCCTTAAATTTAAATTTCTGGTAAATTTCTGTGAATTAATATATGTTATTTTACGGCAAATTTCTGTAATTTAATGGCTGTTATTTTACTTTTTTTTCGGCACCCCAGCTGCTGGAAATAAACTGTAAAATTACAGATTTCTTTTACAGTGTGTATTATAATTTATATTAATTTATAGAAAACTACAGATGGTTCAAATAAAACGTTTAATGTTTTTGGACTTTATACTTGAGGAAAATGTACTTATAATCCCAATTCCCCCTAAAAAGCTGTGACATATTTGTAATAAAGTGTAATATAATCTTGAATATGTGACCTCTTTGCTCTGGTCGACACAGGATGTGTTTTACTGGAATTACTTAAACTAAAACTGAAATAGAAATGTTTTCACAAAATAAAAACAAAACTATTAATAATGAAACAAGCTTCAACTAAACTGAAACAAACAGCAAGTTTTAAAATAGTATTGAAATAAAACTCATTTTAAACGCTAAACCGCACTTTAAACGCTGGGTTATTGTGATCGGGACAACATGAAGAAATTAAGTTAATTAGTTTTCTTAAATGTACGTTGAATTAACATAAATAAATTAAGTTTTAGCGATTAAAAACTCAAGAATTGTTTTATTTCAGCTTATTTTAAGTAAATAGTTTGAATAAACATCAAGCGTCATTCGATGGAGCGTATGCAATACATTTTGAAGCATTTTGTTGTTGCTGAGGTGCACGTTCGCTCTACGGCTATTACATGTAGTGACCACCCGGGGGCACACAAAGCTCTCACCAATGTCTCGGATGAAGAAAGTCCTGTGATGCTCCTCCAGCCTGTACATGTTTCTGACGAGCAGCGTGAGGTTGATGCTCATAGACTCTTCTGAATACGGACAATAATCCTTGTCGATGCAGGTCACTTCCGAGATGTTGGAGTCCAGGGTGCAGTTGATGTCAGTCGAGTTTCTGCGTAAACATAAGGGCAGATATGATTTGTTCTGTTTTACATACTATAATCCAGATTATAATGTGTTTACTAAACTGTTAATCCTGAATGTTCATTACCTGATTGCAGCGAAATATACCACGGCTTTGTGGGTTCGTTCATGATGCCATTCCCAGGAGCAACGAAATTGTCCATTATAGTTTCTGGCCGTGCAAGAAATGAATTCTGGAGGAACCAAACGTTTTATTTAGACACAATGAACAGACAACAACTTTATTACGTTAGCGTAAATGTTACACAGGCATCACAACAATCATAAGGTCACACTTTACAATACAGTTAATGTGTTTACCAACGTAAACAAATAGCAACCAATACATTTATTCTAGCATTAATTCGTCTTTGTTAATGCTAGTTAATGAAAATACAGTCGTCCATTTTAAGTTAGTTAGTCAAAGTGCATTAACCTATGTTATCAAGCACTGAATTTAGAATGTTACGTTGGTAAACACTATGCTTAATAAATTCTGTAGCTACAGCTATCGTTCATTCTCAGTAAACACATTAACAAACATTAATGAAGTTTTTTGGCAGGGGTACGTGTCCAAATATTTCTTATGATAGGCCAGATATAATTGAGGGCTGCGGGCCGAAGGTAAATATAACAAATCTTTTAAAATAACATTTAAAAATAAATAGAAAACATTATTTTAATCATATTAGGTTAACTATTGCATTATAATTTTGTACGTTTTATAATTAACTTATTACAATGAAATGAAACAATTTTATTTATAACACAATGGAGTTCAATGAACATTTAATCTGATCTAGTCACAACATTTAATTGAAGCATCTAATTCAAGATTGCTTTTTTGTAGCTCAACAATAAAACAAACAAACAAAAGGTTGTGTTAAACTGACAGTCTCTATTAAAGGCGCCAGAAGGCCTGGAAGATTATTAGTAAAAATAAAAATATTAAATATTCATTATAAAAAATAAATAATCATTTTATTGTAATGGAAAATATGCCATCTCAAGGCAGCTCTGGTGCAGCTTCCAATCATTGTCAATGTAGTGTAAACGTGCATCGTGTAGGTGTAATTTTTGAAGGGTGCACAGGTATGTGATCGCACAAAGTCTGCGCAGGACCATACGCATACCCTTGATGTAGCAGTATAAATCAGCCTTATGTTCAATCAATCTGACGAGATCACGTGACTCCACATGCAATTGGGAAAATAATTGAAAAAATGGACCTGGCTGTGCAATATGGACAAAATAATCATATTGCAATATTTGGAACGAATATTGCGATTTTATTTTCGATTTTGGCACCTGTTTTTGCTTTTTTTAAACAAGCTACATACACACATTCTAAATGTATTTAGTGCAAGAAGTGCAAAACAAAACATTTCACAATGAAATAACATAGTATTAAGTTTAATGAATAAAATCGTAGTAAAATTGTCTTTGAAACAGACAACATAAAATAAATGAAGATTAACTAACCTCAACTCTAGTTAAAAACATACAGTAGTACTAACTGCTTGATGTACAAAACTGTAATTAATTGTCTTAAAAACAGACAACATGAACAAAAATATCATCGTGCGAGGAGTGAGCTCGGATTGGTTAACATCTTTCTCCCGCTCAGCTTAGCTGTTATTGTCCGGTGTGCTGCATCAGCTCTGATTGGTTAACATATTAAAATCATGCGCACAAGAACGTGAACAAAAATCTGAATGAATTAATAGATAAAATTGCAGCCTTACACGGTTTAGAAATTACATGTGCTTAAATCGCTTTTTTTTTTTTTTTTTTTTTTTTTTGCGATTGCAATATATAGTTTCCCAGTGATGGGTTGTAATTGGAAGGGCGCCTGCTATTTAAAACATATGCTGGATAAGTTGGCAGTTCATATAGTTGTTTATTTCTATATTTTTCTGTATCATGTCAGTTTGAAATATCACTTTACATTTCTAAACATTACTTTTGTCATTAATAATAATAATACTGCGAGGTTATTGTCTGACAACACAGAGATCTGATCTGATCATCATCCAGTCAGTCTGGAATGACATGAAGAAACAGAACAAACTGAGACAAACTAAATCCTGAAGAACTTTGGCAACATCTCTAGGATGTTTTAAATTTCCTAGAAAAACTATGGGCAAGTGTTTTAAATGTTTTAAAATTTATTTAGTTAATTTAAGTTAATTGACAGGCCTAAATATTCGTTCATTCATTCATTCATTTTCCTTTGGCTTTTTCCCTTTATTAATCTGGGGTCGCCACAGCGGAATGAACCGCCAACCCATCCAGCATATGTTTTACACAGCGGATGCCCTTCCAGTTGCAACCTAGTACTGGGAAACACCCATACACACTCATACACACACATACTACAGATAATTTAGCTTATTCAATTCACCAATAGTGTATGTCTTTGGACTGTGGGGGAAACCAGAGCACCTGGAGGGAACCCAGAACTCCACACAGAAATGCTAACTGGCCCAGTCGGGACTCGACCTTTTTCTTAGGTGACAGTGCTAACCACTGAGCCATTTTGTGGCCAATTGTTAAATTGACATGTTGTTCACATTTACCTTTGCTGCTGGATTGTTCAAGAAGTAGAGCTTTATTAAACTTGACTGGATGCACCAACAGTGTTGTGTAATTCAGGAAGTCTCTGTTTGGTTTGTGACACGTGAAGTTTCCTCCGAGCAGTCCATCTATCGTAACGGTGATGCGGTTTCCTGTTTCCGAAATGCTTTTCCCATTCTTCTCCCAGTGAATCTGCTCTCCTTCATATTGCTCTCCACAATGCAACGACACAGTAAAGCTGGACAACTCCTGCATGTCTGAATCCACCACTGCAACTGCAAAGAGCATATTAGATGACTTGTCACCTGATTTTATGACATAGTAAATTAAAAAGTAATTTTTTTTTCTCTTATAAGATGTTTGAGGAAGAAGAAAAAAACATCTTGAAAAGAAAAACAAAACATGAGCTTAATGTTAAAATCACCTATGTGTAAAATGCTTGGTTTTGTTTGGCTGTTGAACATTCTAAGGTGTGCAATTATGTCTAGATAATCGCACAGCGAAAGCAGATCAAGCAGGTTTTGATCGCATTACAGTTTCATATCACTACACCCAATGATTTTAGCTATTTCACAGCCTACAAATCTCAAGAATCAAATCAAAATATAATTAAAGGCGTTGGATGAGATGCATAAGAAAGTAGTCCTACACACATTGACTGTAGATGTGGTAACTGCAGGTCTGCTGAATGCTTGATTCTGATTGGCTGATTAACAACGGATATTTTCAAATAAACTCACAGATAAAGTAGTCCCAGGCAGATTCTGACTGCATTACAGTTGCATATCACTACGCCAAAATATTTTAAGGATTTTCACAGCTTACAGGTCTCAAGAATCAAATCAAAATATAATAAAAGGCGTTGGATGAGATGCGTAATAAAGTAGTCCTACACGCAATGACTTCCAATGTGGTAACTGCAGGTCAGCTGAATGCTTGTTTCTGATTGGGTGATGAACATTCCAAGGTGCGCCATTGTGTTCAGCTAAACTCCCAGATAAAGTAATTCCGGGTAGATTTTGATGAGTTCCATGTCACAACGCCTAATCGTTTTAGTTATTTCACAGCCTACAACTCTCAAGAATCAAATCAAAATATTCTAAAATACTTTGGATGACAAGCATAACAAACTAGTCCTACACACGATGACTTTAGGGCTTGCAAATTGCATTTCTCTCTCACAGAAATGTGATCGTTTTCTCATAAATGTGACTTTCTAGCTTGCAATTGCAATTTTTTGCTCAGAAATGTCTTTTTTTTCCCTCAGAGTTATGACTTTCAAACTTGCAATTGTGACCTTTTTTCTCAGAAATGTGACTTTCTAACTTGCAATTGCATTTTTTTCTCAGAAATGTGATATTATTTTCTCAGAAATGTGACTTTCTTACTTGCAATTGCATTTATTTTCTCAGAAATGTTACGTTTTTTCTCGGAAATGCGACACTCTAACTTGCAAATTGCATTTCTCTTTTTCAGAAATGTAATTTTTTTTTCTCAGAAATGTGACTTTCTAACTTGCAAATTGCATTTCTCTTTCTCAGAAATGTGATATTTTTTCAGAAATGTGACTTTCTTACTTGCAATTGCATTTATTTTCTCAGAAATGTTAGTTTTTTTCTCGGAAATGTGACTTTCTAACTTGCAAACTGCATTTCTCTTTTTCAGAAATGTAATATTTTTTTCTCAGAAATTTGACTTTCTAACTTGCAACTGCATTTTTTTTTCTTAGAACTGTGACATTCTAACTTGCAAATTGCTTTTTTCTTTCTCAGAAATGTGACTTTCTAACTTGCAAATTGCATTTGGTTTTCTCAGAAATGTGATTTTTTTCTCAGAAATGTGACTTCCTAACTTACAATTGCGTTTATTTTTCCCAGAAATGTGATTTTTTTTCTCAGAAATGTGACTTTCTAACTTGCAATTTTATATCTTTTTTTCTCAGAAATGTCACTATTTCTCAGAATTGGGACTTTCTATCACCTTGTGACTCTCAGAAATTTGACTATTTCTCAAAATTGTCATTATTTCTCAGAAATGGGGCTTTCTAACTTACAATTGCGAATTTATCAATCAATTGTGATTTTTTTTCCCTCAAAAATGCGACTTTTTCACTTGCAATTGCATTTTTTTTCTCAGAAATGTGACTTTCAAACTTGCAATTGTGACTTTTTTTCTCAGAAATGTGACTTTCTAACTTGCAATTGCATTTTTCTTTCTCAGAAATGTGACTTTTTAACTTGCAAATTGCATTTCTCCTTCTCAGAAATGTGATTTTTTTCTTAGAAATGTGACTTTCTAACTTGCAATTGCATTTTTTCTCAGAAATGTGACCTTTTTTCTCAGAAATGTGCCTTTTTAACTTGCAAATTGCATTTTTCTTTCTCAGAAATGTGATTTGTTTTCTCAGAAATGTGACTTTTTT
>CAIGQQ010029522.1:3387-23367 GCA_903798035.1 Danio albolineatus
TTATTTATTTATTTATTTATTTTATGGCTTTATTTATTTATTTATTTTATGGCTTTATTTATTTATGCATTTATTTATGCATTTATTTATTTGAGCATTTATTTACAGCTTTATGGCTTTATTTATTTATTTACGCCTTTATTTATTTATTTATTTATTTATTCGCAGCTTTATTTATTTATTGATTTACAGCATTAATGCTTTATTTATGCTTTTATTTATTTATTTACGCCTTTATTTATGCATTAATTTGCGGCTTCATGGCTTTTTTTATTTATGCATTTATTTGTTAATTTATTCACTCATTTACGGCTTTATATCTTTATTTGTTTATGCATTTATTTATTTATTTATTTGTTTGTTTACAGCTTTATTTATTTATTTATTTATTTATTTATTCATTTACAGCATTATGCTTTATTTATGCTTTTATTTATTTATTTACAGCTTTATTTATTTATGCATTCCTGTATTTATTAATTCATTTACAGCTTCATGACTTTACTTATTTATGCATTTTTTTTGTTTGTTTACAGCTTTATGCATTTATTTATTTATTCACTCATTTACTTTATTTACTTTATTTATTTTTTACTTATTTATTTATTTATTCATTTATTTATTTATTTATTTATTTATGCAATTATTTATTCCATATTTGACAGGGACAATGGAAAATCAAAGAACTGCCCCAGAATTAGCTACGTATCATAATATCATATGCAGTCCCTAGCCAGGAAATATGAATCGCATAACAAAAACATGAGCACAATATCATAATAAAATAAATTACATCAAGATTTAAGTTTTAAATCCCTACTTTTTATGGTCACGTCACACATGCTTTTTTTTAAGCAGCTTGCTATCACATATCAGAAATGATCAGTTATACTGTCAAATGCAATGCAAAACACACTGATAAAATGATAATATGTTGTAATGATAATATGATATTAATATAATACAGTAATAATCAAACTAAGAGATGCTATAAAATAATAATTTTAGTATTATTTATTTAATTTTTTATTCATAAGATTTTAGACTGGTTCTATCATGTTACTATAACATGAGGCATATTTTTAGGATAAATGACAATTTTTTTGTGTGTGTGTATTCATGTTTGTTTACCCCATTGATTAATTTCATAAATCAGTTATTTATTGTTTCATCATTCTAATGCTAGTAATAAACTATAGGAAACATAACAATGTACTCTGTGATTCTGCTCACCACAACTACATTTATTTGATCAAAAATACAGGAAAAAAATTAAAATTGTGAAATATTATTACATTTTAAAATAACTTTTTCGGTTGAATATAATTTAAAACTTTATTTATGATTTAAAGCTTATTTCGCAGCATCAAAAAGATTTAAGAAAACATTTTAACATGATGATCTGCTGCTCGGGAAACATTTACTATAACTTTTATTGTTGTTGTTGTTGTTGTTATAACCTTTAGCATCATTATCATCAAACTGCTGTGCTGTTTTATACTTTAGTATGAAATCACACCGTTATATATAAAAAAAGTTTACATTCACTGGCCACTTTATTAGGTACACCTTACTGGTACCCTTTTGGACCCCCTTTTGCCTTCAGAACTGCCTTAATCATTCGTGATACCTTGTTCAACAAGGTACTGGAAATATTCCTCAGAGGTTTTGCTCCATATTGACATGATAGCATCACACAGTTGCTGCAGATTAGTTAGCTGCACATCCATGATGTGAATCTCCCGTTCCACCACAACCCAAAGTTGCTCTATTGGATTGAGATTTGGTGACTGTGGAGGCCATTTGCGTACAGTGAACTCATTGTCATGTTCAAGAAACCAGTCTGAGATGAGTCGCGCTTTATGACATGGCGCGTTATCCTGCTGGAAGTAGCCATCAGAAAATGGGGACACTTTGGTCATATAGGGATGGACATGGTCAGCAACAATACTCAGGTAGGCTGTGTTGTTGACACAATGCTCAATTGGTACTAATGTGCCCAGTGTGCTAAGATAATATCCTCCTCACCATTACACCACCACCACCAGCCTGAACTGCTGATACAAGGCAGGATGGATCCGTGCTTTCATGTTCTTGATTCCAAATTTTGACCCCACCATCCGAATGTGGCAGCAGAAATGGAGACTCATCAGACCAGGCAACATTTCTCCAATCTTCTATTGTCCAGTTTTGGTGAGCCTGTGTGAATTGTAGCCTCAGTTTCCTGTTCTTATCTGACAGGAGCAGCACCTGGTGTGGTCTTCTGCTGCTGTAGCCCATCTGCCTCAAGGTTGGCCGTGTTGTGCGTTCAGAGATGCTCTTCTGCAGACCTCAACTGTAACGAGTGCTTATTTGAGTTACTGTTGCCTTTCTATCAGCTCAAAACAGTCATTCTCTGTAAACCCTAGAGATGGTTGTGCGTGAAAATCCCAGTAGATCAGCAGTTTCTGAAATACTCTCCAACTCCAACCATGCCATGTTCAAAGCCCCTTAAATCACCTTTCTCCCCCATTCTGATGCTCAGTTTGAACTGCAGCAGATCGTCTCGACCATGTCTACATGCCTAAATGCATTGAGTTGCTGCCATGTGATTGGTTGATTAGACACCAAATAAAGTGGCCAGCAGCATAAATGACTACGCCGTCTTTTTGAACATTAATATTTTTATTCATTTCTGAGTGAACATAGTCAATAATATTTGGTGAATTTAAACAAAACACATTTAATAAACAGATATATTTATTAAAATAATATTTTAGTCATCAAACATCTTTAGAAATAGGATAACATATTTAAATTCAAACAAGCTATTGCAAAAAAAACACACACACACACACAAGCTGCAAAATGTCAACTAAATTTTATATTTTTTTATGTTTGATGCATTGATTTTTACTCTTCATTAAAATTGTATTTAATATTTCCCATCTAACATATTACTTTGGGTTTACACATTTTTGGACTGTGACTTTAAGTTTTGTTTTGTTAGATTAGTTCCAGATCTGGCTTCAGTGCTGACTAATTTATTAAATCTGCACAAATATATATTTCTAAATCATCATTCATACATTCATTTTCTTTTCGGCTTAGTCCCTTTATTAATCCGGGGTCGCCAGAGCAGAATGAACCGCCAACTTATCCAGCATTTGTTTTACGCAACCCATTTCTGGGAAACATCCACACATTCTCATTCACACACATACACTATGGACAATTTAGCTTCACCAATTCACCTGTACCGCATTTCTTTGGACTGTCGGGGAAACTGGAGCACCCGGAGGAAACCCACGCAACCACGGGGAGAACATGCAAACTCCACACAGAAATGCCAAATGACCCAGCTGAGGCTCGAACCAGTGACCTTCTTGCTGTGAGGCGAACGTGCTAGTCACTATGCCACCATGGCGCCCCATCAATGATACAAACTTCACCAAAATAATTCTAATTAGGAAGTCAGATCCAAAAAGGCAAGTGCAATTATTGAGCCTAATTCAGATCAGTGTATATTTTCATATAAATTTAATTAGATGAGTTTGTATTAGCCACTTTTTTTTCGCCAATACATAAGAGCTACATTTTCTCGTGAGATCAGGCTGGATTTTTTACAATGTAACATGATAGTAAATCAGCTCTACAAGAGACACCAGTGTCCTTTTTCAGCTCAACTCAGTAGCTGCATACCAAATGACACACTATGCACTATGTACTTATGCACTTACACACTCAACAGCATAGTATATGTATGTAGTGTCGTCCCAAATGGAGCACTAATGGCTTTTCTACTAAGCTTTCCCGATTCACCTGTACCGCATATCTTCGGACTGTGGGGGAAACCGGAGCACCCGGAGGAAACCCACGCAACCACGGGGAGAACATGCAAACTCCACACAGAAATGCCAACTGACCCAGCCGAGGCTCGAACCAGCGACCTTCTTGCTGTGAGGCGACAGCACTACCTACTGCGCCACCTTGTCGCCATTTTTAAATCATCCTATTGAAAATATTTAGCTAAAAGAGAGATGAGGGGTGTACTCATTAATGCTAAGCACTATGTTTAGCAGAGATTTTTTTTCAAAACATTGCTAAGCATAATATTTTTAATACTTAATATATAAAAACAGATTTCTTTTATCTTTGTCATGATGACAGCACATAATATTTGACTAGATATTTTTTCAAGATACTAGTATTCAGCTCAAAAGTGACATTTAATCAGGATCATTTCCTATCTAGCAAAAAAATGCATTTTGCTCAGCTGGAACCAACAACGACCTCCAACATTTGAACTGTTCATACAACTCTTGAATGAAACAATGCTCTTAGAACAATATACATACTACTTAAGAAACTAAGGGGATGTTTTTAAAAATATATGGATGCCTCTAATCAACCTCTGACTCTCTGACCACCTCAGATGTATTTTCATAATAAGTGTGACTTTATTCAATTGCAGCAGAACATTATTCGTTTATTACGAAATTGTGTTTTTTTAATATGCCTTTTATTTATTATTATTATTATTATTGTATTTTTTATGACTTTTGTTACTACACTTGTGTTTACTGATATTCTTGTCCTTGTCCTTTTTTTTTGTATGTTCATTAAAACGAATAAACAAAGAATTATATATAAAAAAGTGACATTTAAAGGCTTAACTAGGTTAATTAGGCAAGTTGGAGTAATTAGCCAAGCCATTGTATAACAGTGGTTTGTTCTGTAGACAATCCAAAACAAATATTGCTAATAATATTGACCTTAAAATGGTTTTAAACTGCTTTTATTCTAGCCGAAATAAATCAACTCAGACTTTCTCCAGAAGAAAAAATATTATAGGAAATACTGTGAAAAATTCCTGAATCTGTTCAACATCATTTAAGAAATATTTGACAAAGAAATTCACAGCAGGGCTAATAACTCTGACTTCATCTGTATAGATGTAAGATCTGTCCATTAGTAGCGGCGGTGGGCGGAGTCTAGACACACACACACACTGATGTTCAACACTGTTCATCATCATCATCATCATCATCCTCAGGAGCTGCTGCTGTACAGGACACACACGGGAAAATCCACACGGAGACTCTCACAGCATCACGTCTGCTGTACATCATCATCCAGAGGAGCCAAACCTGCTTCAACAACCTGTCTGTGTTATTATTCAGCAGCTCGACGAGAATCCCAGTCACATTTCTGACGATGGAAATCAAATAGACGCGGATATAAGTTTTGCAGAAGCCGAGAAATCTGGAATAACAGCGTGTAATAATAACTATTGGAAATGCTGATGAATAACTGAACAATCACAGACTGCTTCTGATACTGGAAATCGCACTTTTCTTCAGTGTTAGTATTTGCGCGCCCTCGGGACTGTTACGCGCATCCATCATTTAGATTGCGTTGAACTATTCAGGAGTCAGGACCGCGTCTCTCGTTCTCTCTCTCTGGAGTGGATTTAACACGTTCAGATAGGCTGTAGGATGGAGGATCAGACGCATCTGATGCAGACCCTGGGCGGTGTGACCCTCACCGGACACCCGCTGTCTTTACCGGCGCCTCATGACGGAAAGCAGCAGGACATCGGAGACATTTTACAGCAGATCATGACCATCACCGACCAGAGCCTGGACGAGGCACAGGCAAAGTTAGTTTAACTCTACACTTATATCCATGTGCATACTGTTTATTATAATATATAACAACAAAAAACGTATTTACATGCAGATTAGCATACTCAAAAATACATTTGAATGCCTTACTCAACCCCTACACATTGAAAATGAGCTGAAACAACACAATTCTTGAGTTTTTTTCACTTCAATTCAAAGTTCAATTCACTTCAATTTGTAAAAATATCTTTCTTTTTTTTAAATAAACGACCACAGGATAAGCATAGTCTATTTGAGAGTACACTTATGTTCATGTGCATATAATCTTTATTATAATTATATTTATTTTGTTGTTATAACAATATAACTATATAATATAATTTAATTACATTTAGTAATGCTCAGCTTAATTTGTTTGTTTAAATTCAGCCCATATAAATTATTTGCAACCACCTTATAGTAAAATCCAATGCATAATTTTTCTTTCAATGACCAAAAACGCATCTAAAATGAGCCGAAACAACACAATTATTGAGTTTTTTGAAGGACAACTTAATAGTTTTATGTTCAATTCACTAAAAATATATATTTTTTAAATAACCAAACACAGGATCAGTGGCTATATGATGGTTTCACTCTACATTTCTGTCCATGTGCATGTTATTTATTATAATATCATCTAACTACAAAACATTTACATGCAGCTTAGTATATCCCAGTGTGATTTAAAAAGACATCAAAATATATATTTTTAACTGAACACAGGATCGGTACATAAGAGTTTCACTGTACACTTCTGTCCATGTGCACACTATTTATTATATTATTATATAACAACAAAATTATTTTTAATTATTTATTTGCAGCTTAAAAATACGTTTGTATGCCTTACTCAGAGTTTAATACACTTAAATTTGTAAAAACATATTCTTTGAATAAACGACCACAGGATAAGCATAGCCTATTTCAGCGTAAACTTATGTTCATGTGCATACTCTTTATTATAATTATATTTATTTTGTTGTTATGATATAACAATATTTACATGCAGCTTAGTGTAGGCTACTTCTCAGTGTATTCTAAAAAGACATGAATTATTTTTAAACAAACGAACACAGGATCAGTATAGCCTGTTTCTCACAATTATGTTTATGTGCTATTTATTGCATTATTATATAACAACACTGAAAGAAATTATTAATTGGATTTACATAGTTTATCTAAGGTAAGATGTTGCAAACAATTGATATGGGTTGAATCTAACAAACAAATTACATTTAGTAATGCTCAGCTTAATTTGTTTGTTTAAATTCAGCCTATATAAATAGTTTGCAACCACCTTTTAGTAAATCCAATGAATCATTTCTTTCAATGACCAAAAACGCATCTAAAATGAGCCGAAACAACACAAATATTGAGTTTTTTTGAGGGACAAATTAATAGTTATATGTTCAATTAATTTCCCAGAGATGGGTTGCGGCTGGAAGGACATCCGCTGCGTAAAACAAATGCTGGATAAGTTGGCGGTTCATTCCGCTGTGGCGACCCCGGATTGATGGAGGGACTGAGCCGACCAGAAAATGAATGAATGAATGTTCAATTCATAAAAAAAATATATTTTTGAATTTACCAAACACAGGATTAGTGGCTACACTTATGTTCATGTGCATACTTTTTATTATAATTATATTTATTTGTTGTTATAATATAACAACAAAACCATATTTACATGCAGCTTAGTGTAGGTTACTTTTTCTCAGTGACTTCTTAAAAGACATTAATTATTTTGAAATAAACGAACACAGGATCAGTATAGCCTGTTTCTGTCAGACACAGCGATATTCCTTGCAATCTAGCTCTAAAAACTATAGTAAAGCATGCCATTTTCTTCAACAATGGTTACATTAATGGAGTTTGTTTAATATATTTTCATTAAAGTGGAAATCAATTTATAAAACAATGTAAACTTGACTGACTGCTTCATTTCCAATTTAAAGGTACAGTTCATCCAAAAAATGTTATTCTGTCATCATTTACTCAACCTTCACTTCTTCCAATCCTGTTTGACTTTCATCTGTTGAACTGAAAACAGAAAACCTATAACCTCTTCCATAATTTTGTAATAATGGTTATAATTTATTTATTATTATAAAATAATGTTTTGCGCTCAACTAAAGAAAGAAAATCAAACAGAAACAACAACAAAACAAAACAAAACCAAACACAGGATCAGTGGCTGTATGATAGTTTCACTCTACATTTCTGTTAGTTTCTGTTAGTATTTCTTAGTGTATTCTAAAACGACATGAATTATTTTTAAATACACGAACACAGGATCAGTACAGCCTGTTTCTCTCACACTTATGTTTATTGCATTATTATATCACAACACTGAAAGAAATGATTAATTGGATTTACTACATTTTTCACAAGAGTTTCACTGTACACTTTTGTCCCATGTGCACACTATTTATGATATGACACAATTCTTGAGTTTTTTTTGGGTCAACTTAATTTATATATATATATATATATATATATATATAAACACGGGATGAGTATATATTACTTTTACTGTATACTTATATGTGCATACTACTGCATACGATTGATTACATTATTATTTAGCAACGAAACACATATTTATATGCAGTCTAGTACTTTTGTGACAGTGTGAAAAAATAATTTCTTTTTAAATAACTGAACACAGAATACATGATAGTTCCACTGTACACTTCTCTTCATGAGCACACTATTTATTATATAACAACAAAAAATGTATTTACATGCAGCTTAAAAATACGTTGGTATACTCAAATCCTATTTAAAGTGAGCTGTAACAACACAATTCTTGAGGTTTTAGGGAACAACTTAATTGTTTTATGTTCAATTCACTTAAATTTGTAATATATATATATATATATACAGTATTTGTTACTTCCGCTGTACACTTATGTTTATGTACATAATATTTATTACATTATTATTTAATGACACACGTATTTACATGCAGTCCTTTTGTGTCAGTGTGAAAAAAATAACTAAACTGATAAATGATAGTACCATTGTACACTTCTGTCTGTGTGTATACTCTTTATTAGCCTATATCATTATATAACAGCTCTGAAAAAAATAATTTATTGGATTTAGCTCGTAATTTATTAAGCTAGTAATTTATTTATTTACAATTCTTTTAAAGTAAGTGGTTGCAAATAATTAATATGGGCTTAATTAAATTAAATATAATGGTTGACTTAATTTGTTTAGTTTGTCCATATTAATTGTTTGCAATCATTTACCTTAAAAGAATTGTAAGTTAATAGCTTAATTAGTTACTAGCTAAATCCAATAAATCATTTACAGTGGGCTACTTATTTATCAGAGTGATTTAATAACTTTAAAACTCATTCATTCATTCATTCATTTTCTTTTCGGCTTAGTCCCTTTATTAATCCGGGGTCGCCACAGCGGAATGAACCGCCAACTTATCCGGCATTTGTTTTACGCAGCGGATGCCCTTCCAGCCACAACCCATCTCTGGGAAACACATCCATACATTCTCATTCGCACACATACACTATGGACAATTTAGCTTACCCAATTCACCTGTACCGCATGTCTTTGGACTGTGGGGGAAACCGGAGCACCCGGAGGAAACCCACGCAACCACGGGGAGAACATGCAAACTCCACACAGAAATGCCAACTGGCCCAACCGGGACCTGCCCCAACCGGGGATCGAACCAGCGACCTTCTTGCTGTGAGGCGAACGTGCTACTCACGCGCCACCGTGGCGCCCACTTTAAAACTCATACACTTAAATATTTGTGACAGTTCCACTGTACACTTCTGTCTATGTGCATATTCATTCATTCATTCATTCATTCATTCATTCATTCATTCATTCAGTCAGTCAGTCAGTCAGTCAGTCAGTCAGTCAGTCAGTCATTCATTCATTTTACTTTGGCTTAGACCCTTATTTATCAAGGGTTACCATAGCGGAACGAATCGCCAACTTATCCAGCATATGCTTTACGCTGCGGATACCCTTTCAGCTGCAACCCACTACTGAGAAACACCCATACACTCTTGCATTCACACACACTCACACACCATGGCCAATTAAGTAAATCTAATTCCCCTGTAGCGCATGTGTTTGGACTGTGGGGGAAACCCACTGCAACACAGGGAGAACATGCAAACTCGCAAAAAAATTCACCCGCCTGTGAAATTTTGTTGATCTTTCAAATAATTCTCAAGTGATACTGTTATACAATGACTTGCCAAATAACCCTAATTCGCCTAGTTGACAAGCCTTTAAATGTCACTTTAAGCTGAACATCGCAAAAATCAGAGATGTTGTTTCAAAGGAAGAGATGGAGATGCTTGTCAATGCCTTCATCTCTTCGCGATTGGATTACTGTAATGTCCTGTTCACGTGTCTGAACAAATCTTCTATGGATCGATTGCAAGTTGTGCAGAATGCAGCGGCAAGGCTTTTAAAGGGCACCTTTGATGAAAAATCTACTTTTTAAGCTGTTTGGACAGTCATATGTGTAGTTATAGTGTATAGACGGTCATTTTGGGGTGATATAAACACACCCAGTCCTTTTTATTCAATTTAACAGCATAAAAACGGTGGACCAATTGGAGCGGTTTTGAGATCGACCGCAAATTGACGTAGGAGTGCGGTCCCCCCGCCCACCGAATTGATTGACAGCTGCGTATTAACATGTCTCCGTAGTAACGTGTATAATCATATCAACAAGACAGGACGTGCGCAAAACAACCGGGAATAAAAGGTCTGTTCAGTTCGGGAAGGTCATTAATCATCATCGAATGTGATCAAGAGTGAGTTTCACAAGTTTAACACGTGTTTAAAACAGTGCATGTTTGTAATGAACTACAGCCATTCACTTCAGCTTTACTTCATCACCACAGCCGCGTGTCAGCAAAAAAGACGCTTCAATCTCGGTTTGTTGACATTAAATCAGGTTTATTTAGTACATTAACATACAGATATCCATACAGCAGTGGAGATTAAACCCGTATCCTCTCACATTTGCTTGCAAATCAGTGCGAAGCTCAACGCGCGCTGTGTGTGTGTGTGTGTGTGTGTGTGTGTGTGCGCGCGCGCGCGCGCGCGCGAACGAACTCTGTTACTGCATTGAGTGTGTCTCATCGTTGCAACTCCTTAACAAACACATTAAACAGTCTTTGGTAAAGTTCTTACTGTTGTATTTCTCAAACGTAGTGAGATCTGCTTCTTTCAGATCTGTTCCTGTTGTGTGTCTGTTTGTCTGACGCAGCCGAGGGCGGAGATTGAGGCACGCTGACGAGAACGGTGGGCGGGGAGGACTATTCTTAAAGGGCTAGCGCCAAAAACCGCAAAAATTTGTTTAGGGCTATAATGGAAGGACTTTAAACAGCTATAATTAATAATCTGATGGGTATTTTGAGCTGAAACTTTACAGACAAATTCTGCTGACACAAAAGACTTATATTAAATATAAAAAAAGGGGTCATGTATGTGCCCTTTAACCAACACCAGTAGGAGGTCACACATTATTCCTGTGCTTAAGGCACTTCAATGGCTTCCTATTAGTTTTAGAGTAGATTTTAAGATTTTGGTCATTACCTACGGAGCTCTGCATGGTCAAGCTCCCCTTTATATTCAAGAGCTTTTACACAATCACATATGTAGCCGGTCTCTGAGGTCTTCTGGCAAAGACCTTTTGGTCGTTCCCAGAACTCAGCTCAAGACAAAGGGTGAACGTGCCTTCTGTGTGGTGGCCCCAAGGCTCTGGAACGCTCTTCCTCAGGCATTGAAAAATCTGGGATCAGTTGATCTTTTTAAAAAGCATTTAAAGACACATCTGTTTGGTCAAGCTTTTAATTAACAGTAGTAGTGCTTTTTTATTAGGATTTTTAACTTGATTTGAATATGTTTCTTTTATTGATATGTGTTCTTTTACTTGTTCTCACTTATTGTAAAGCACTTTGTGACTCAATGTCTGGGAAAGGTGCTATATAAATAAATCTTTACTTACTTACTTACTAGTGTCTTTGCAAGCAAAATTTTTAATTCAATTTCCTTCGGAATGAACCACCAGCCAGGGGCGGATCTAGGGGTGGGGCCACAGGGGCATTGGCCCCCATTTAAATCAGTTTGGCCCCTGTTGTGCCCCTCCCCCCTTATTCATTCATTCATTCATTTTCTTGTCGGCTTAGTCCCTTTATTAATCCGGGGTCGCCACAGCGGAATCAACCGCCAACTTATCCAGCATATTTTTACGCAGCGGATGTCCTTCCAGCCGCAACCCATCTCTGGGAAACATCCACACACACACATTCACACTCATACACTATACGGACAATTTAGCCTACCCTATTCACCTGTACCGCATGTCTTTGGACTGTGCGGGAAACCGGAGCACCCGGAGGAAATCCACGCACCACGGTGAGAACATACAAACTCCACACAGAAATGCCAACTGACCCAGCTGGGGCTCGAACCAGCGACCTTCTTGCTGTGAGGCGAACATGCTAACCACTACGCCACTGTGGCGCCCCCTCCTCTTATTCATTGGTGATTAATATCAAAGCTCGGACATAAAGATGCGCTTTAATTCATGCTGAACGCCTGTTACTTCACCCGTTTTCCTGTATGACGAGTGCTTTCATCTCTGCAGATTGAGTGGCTTGTTCCAAAACTGATTAAAATTGTCACAATGTTGCTTGCCGTATGGTTCGCTTTTAAAGCAGAATGTTTTAGAACAGATCAGAATTAATAGTCTTATGGTATATCAGATAGTCACATCATTTAGTCATAAACGAAACATGTCATTCGTTGATCTGAGCTACAAGGTTTGTTTTCCACGGTTCCGCTTATAGCTGTGATCATTTCGTTGTTTTAAATAACTATTTTGAGCTGTTGGGTCAACGGTAAAGCTGCGCTTCATGGCGAAATTAATAGTGAAAGTAAAGACGGGATCTGTGCTGTCATTTACCTTGAACACGGTAGCTTCTATTTAGAATTATTATGCTTTTTATCACTACAAAAAGGTTACAAAACAAATCTGTCAAAATGACGGACATCATTCACAAAAAAACTTGATTAACGTGACCTCATATCTGATCTCTATGACAAACATCCCGCATCTAAAAAAAAAAAATCAGTGTTTTTTTTTTAAATAGCTTCATTAAGTATGACATGATAGCTGTGCATCAGGACTAAACACACTTGAACATGTTCCTCACAGTCAGAGATTAAGCCAGAACACAGGGTTAAAGTTATTTTAATTTGACTAACTAATATCCACACTATCCTGTTTATGCAAAACTTTATTAAAGAACAAGTGAAGTAACTGACCATTTTTTATTTAAAGGGATAGTTCACCCAAAATGAAAAATTACTCCAATTTAATTTATTTGCACATTTAATATTAACCCCTAAAAACATATTATAGGCCTATATACACTGTATTTTTAACAGGACAAAAACAGCTCTATGTTGTAAAAATATAGTGCAGTGGTTCTCAACTGGTTTGGCCACGGGACCCACCTTTTTACATGGTCATCAAGCCGCGACCCAATATTTTAATGTTGCATTTAACAAAAAGTATCAAATTATAGATATATTACAAAGTATTAACGATAAATACTGTAAACAGCGGTTAGGGTAGAGAAATGTTCAGTTACCGAACTAAACTGAACTGTTGTGGCGCGCGCATTTCAAAATAAAAGTCCGGTATAAGCAAGTTATTTTTTTTATTTTTTTTGACCACGCACTCCGCGACCCACTAAAAATGTTCCCGTGACCCACCAGTTGAGAAACACTGATATAGTGCAAGCACCAGTTGAATAACTTCCCCTGCTGAATAACTATCCCCTGCGTTTAAAAATTCCTAGATCCACCACCGCCGCCAACTATTCCAGCATAGGTTTTACACAGCGGATGCACTTCCAGCTGCAACCCAGTACTGGGAGAAACCGAAGCACCCTGAGGAAACCCACGCCAATATGGGGAGAACATGTAAACTCCACACAGAAATGCCAACTGACCCAGCCGGGACTTGAACCAGCAACCTTCGTTCTGTGAAGTGACAGTGCTAACCACTGAGCCACCGTGCCACCAAAATTATATTCATATCGGAATATATAATCACACGAAAGCAAGCCCCAATACAGGCCACAAATGCACAGGAAAAAGAAGAACATTTGCTTCCTGAAGAGAAAAACTGAACTGGACCAAATGAGTTATTAGAGTTATTAGTTATTAGAAAGGGGATGCACTTCCAGCTGCAACCCATCAATGGGAAACATTCATACACACTTATTCACACTCATACACTACGGACAATTTAGCTTACCCAATTCACCTGTACTGCATGTCTTTGGACTGTGAGGGAAACCGGAGCACCCGGAGGAAACCAATGCGAACACGGGAAGAGCATGCAAACTCCACACAGAAATGCCAACTGACCCTGCCGAGGCTCGAATCAGCGACCTTCTTGCTGTGAGGTGATCGTGCTACCCACTAAGCCACGGTGGCACCAAGTGCTGTTCAATGGAGAGATTTTAAACAGTTTTAATAACTAATGCATTAAACATATGCTGGATAAGTTGGCGGTTCATTCCTCAGTGGCGACCCCTGATTAATAAAGGAACGAAGTCGAAAAGAAAACGAATAAAGAGCCCTTGGCAAAATATTTAGAGAGTGAATCATTTTATACATGCATATACTGTATGTCCTTCAAACAATAACAGATTAATACAGGCCTTAAGCACACATTGAATAATAATAATTAGCTTCCTAAAGAGAAACACTGAACCCGTATGATACTGTGAGAAGCAGTCAAGAAGCTAAATTTAGCAGCACTGTTTTAAATACTCCTCTGCTTGTCTTTTCTAGAAAGCACGGGCTGAACTGTCACCGGATGAAGCCGGCTCTCTTCAGCGTGCTCTGCGAAATCAAAGAGAAAACAGGTAAGTGCTCCTTTATTGCCCGCACAATGCGCTGCCGTAATACACCTGCACGGATGCTGCTCTTCAATGCAGCTCACAATGGTCTGACTGAGGCTCACGTTTAATACAGACAATAGTGTGTTTTACACTGACAGATGCTTCCTTAGCATGTGTGAATGAGCGGTGTCTGTGTGCTTCCGGATGATTGATTCAATAATGGTGGAACTGTAATATTCAGGCCAGAAAAATGCATGTTAACTATTAAAACTATTAAAGGAGACCATTTCTGTATGGAGTTCGCATACTCGCCATTGCTCTCTCTTGCATGTTAGCGTGGGTTTCCTCCGGGTGCTCTGGTTTCCCCCACAGTCCAAACACATGCGCTATAGGTGGACAGGGTTAACAAAATTGGCTGTAGTATATGAGTGTGTGTGTGAATGTGAGAGTGTATGGGTGTTTCCCAGCACTGCGTTGCAGCTTGAAGGGCATCTGCTGTGTAAAAAATACGCTGGAATAGTTGGCGGTTCATTCAGCTGTGGCGACCCCTGATAAATAAGGGACCACTGTACATAAAGTGGTGTTAGAATAAGTTGCAAGACAGGATATGTAGCCCTGTCTACATTTCTGGAGAGTGAGAATTGTGTAGCCAGAGGTACATCTGGCTGTGTTTTGTCTTTAAATTGAACGCTATGGGCTGGTTTGATGCGCTTGTAGGCTTCTGTTCCCTTTCGCACCACATGCTTACTTCTGTATAGACTAGGCTTTTCCATTGTTACCAGTTTGCCCGGTAGCTCGCTGCATGTGTTGGCGCACTTGGGACGACAGGGTTTAAGTCCAGCGAAGAACAGTTCCAGAAAGCAGGTAAAACAAAAGCAAACAAATAAATAAAAATGTAAACAACAGTTTAGTTTAGTTTATCGTTTCGTTTATAGTTTCGTTTCGTTTCATTTCTAGTTTAATTTAGTTTCGTTTATCGTTTCGTTTCGTTTAGTTTAGTTTAGTTTCGTTTCGTTTCAAGAGTTCACACTTAGCTGATGATTGATTATAAAGCTTGTTTGGCATGCTGTCCCGGGAGAGAGCCCTAAGCTCATAAGATCCTCGAGCCCAGGGCTCCCTCCCGTTCGCAAGGCGAGAGGAGAGTTTGAGCTCAGGTAGATCTCGAGAACTCCCTTGCGAGTAGCTAATGAACAGATAGTGATCGCTATGTAAAGATAACTACTAACTAAGAGCATGTCTATGGTGCCGATTTGTATTAGTCCATTAACTTAAGTTGCATGTTTTTGGGCGGTGGGAGGAAACCGGAGAACCCGGGGGAAACCCACGTGAGCACGGGGAGAACGTGCAAACTCCACACAGAAACATCAGCTGGCTTGGTAAGGACTAGAACCAGTGATGTTCTTGCTGTGAGGCAACAGTGCTTACCACTGGGCCACCGTGCCACCCATCTAGGAAGGAGGAGGAGTAGGGGTGGAAGGGGGGATTCTTCAAAACGAAGATGGCTGTGATATGGAACTTAGGGTATATATAGTGGCTTAGGACTCATTTGATTGGTGAATCATAAATTGGATAATGCGGGATCAGCTGCGAGCAATCATCTGCACGTGATCCTCTCGAAATTTGTTTATAAATAAACTTCACTTAGTTTCGTTTCGTTTCGTTTTTATTTAATCTGGGGTCGCCACAGCAGAATGAACCGGCAACTTATCCAGCTTTTATTTTACTCAGCGGATGCCCTTCCAGCTGCAACCCATCTCTGGGAAACACCCATACACACTCATTCACACTCATACACTACAGACAATTTAGCCTACCCAATTCACCTATACCACGTCTTTGGACTTGTGGGGGAAACCGGAGCACCCGGAGGAAACCCACACAACCACAGGGAGGACATGCAAACTCCACACAGAAATGCTAACTGACCGGTTACGTATTTCGCTGTCCCCAGAAATGTAGATTTTGTAGGATTTAAAAAAAAAATATGTCCATGTATTTTATAACTGTTTGCAGGAGAATTTATTGAATTTAGCGACTCTTTAATTGTGCTTTCGGGGCGCCATGGTGGCGTAGTGAGTAGCACGATCGCCTCACAGCAAGAAGGTCGGTGGTTCGAGCCTCGGCTGGGTCTGTTGGCATTTCTGTGTGGAGCGTGCATGTTCTCCCCGTGGTTGCGTGGGTTTGCTCCAGTTTCCAAACACATGTGCTATAGGTGAATTGGGTGAGCTAAATTGTCCGTAGTGTATGAGTTTGAATAAGTGTGTATGGATGTTTGGGTTGTGGCTGGAAGGGCATCCGCTGCGTAAAACACAAGTTGGCGGTTCATTCCGCTGTGGCGACCCTTGATTAATAAAGGGACTAAACCGAAAAGAAAATAAATGAAGGAATAATTGTGCTTTCTCACAATCAATCTGTACACTATCTGACACAAGTGGGATTGTCGTGGATCCCAGTTGTAAGAGCAACACATAATAGCTTGACTTCTAATTGATCATTTGGAAAAGTGTCAGAAGGATGATCATTCTGATGGATCATCTGTTGAACTGCATCCCAATCATCACCAATACTGCAGAAGACCTACTGGAACCCACATGGAGCCAAGACTCTCACAGAAATCAGTCAAGTTTGGTGAAGAAGAAATCATGGTTTGGGGTTACATTCAGTATGGGGGGGGGGGCGTGTGAGAGATCTGCAACATGGCAACATCAACAGCCTGAGGTATCAAGACATTTGTGCTGCCCATTACATTACAAACCACAGGAGAGGGCAAATTCTCCAGCAGGATAGCACTCCTTCTCATACTTCAGCCTCCACATCAAAGCTCCTGAAAGCAAAGAAGGTCAAGGTGCTCCAGGATTGGCCAGCCCAGTCACCAGACATGAACATTATTGAGCATGTCTGGGGTAAGATGAAGGAGGAGGCGTTGAAGATGAATCCAAAGAATCTTGATGAACTCTGGGAGTCCTGCAGGAACACTTTCATTGCCATTCCAGATGACTTTATTAATAAGTGATTTGAGTCATTGCAGAGATGTGTGGATGCAGTCCTCCAAGCTCATGGGAGTCACACACAATATTCATTCTGTTTCCACTGCAGCATGACTTTATATTCTATACTGGACATTATTTCTGTTCAGTGACGAGACTTTTGTCTAAGCAAAGTCAGAGCTTACTGTCCTGATGAAATAATTAAAAATCAAGGCATGATCATATTTTATTGTGGTAAAATAAGTGTAATCTAGAGGCCTTCGCCTTTCATATAAGCCACTTCTGATACCAAATGATCAACTAGAAGTCAAGTTATTATTTTCTGTTCCTAAAACTTGAATAGACGACAAGACTTTAAGTTAAGTTCTTTAAGTTAAAATGTCGCCAATCAATGTTGAAACCTAAAGTGGTTATGAGGTGTTGAAATGTATGGAAAGAGTCTTAAAAAAGTTATTGAATTTCACTCTCTGATTCCTGTACAGTATATACCCTGATTAAGTTGTCTCTCTCAAAACAACGAGAGAATTGTGTTTTCAACACAATTTTATATAAGTAGTTTAAACAAGCAGCAAAGGTCATTTTTTGAGAGCATGGTATAGTGTGACTCCTTTTTCAACTCAACTCACGCCTAATCATTTCACATGCAAACATCATTTTTGCAGCGCAGGCATATTCGCAAATATGCATCCGTCAATCTGCAGAAATCAATTGTCAGCTTTCAGTAAAGCAGAGCAATTGCATTTGATTCATTAGGCTGATTTACAGACGTGCTTTATATTAAGTAAGCACTTCTGAAAGCCTGCTGGGGACGTTTTATTATTGACGCAGTCTGACAGAGCTAATGAGCCAAATAAATCAGCCCGAATATTATATCTCTATTTGGGCAATAAAATTTAATTAGGAGAAACCAGGAAATATAACAAAAGTTTGAACCAAATGGCAGCATGAACACTGATGTAGGCTGTTGTTTTAGAAAGAGAGATTATGAAGACTGAAAGAAAGAGGTTTATGAAAGATATAGCAGGAGTTGCATTTTTTTTATTAGGATTCTTAGTGAGTTTTTGTGTGGTCGTAAATGTTTTCTGAGTGATTGTTTTGCTGCATTTGCTGAGAGATTTGTAGGGTGTTTTTTACTTATATATTTTTGGTTTTTAGATATGAATTGGGCCCATAATTCCGGTGCAAATCAGAAGTTATTATTATTATTATTAATAATAATAAAAAGTGAGTGATGCACATGCTAAGCTTTCACTATGCTATTTAGCCTCTGAATCAGTTTGTTCACATTCCCTGCATTGTAAAATATTTCCCTTTATAAAAACAGTAATCCAGCTGTGGTTATAAAATTCAGTGTAAACAATTTTTTGTAACATGAGCTGTGTTTTACTGTAGGGCAGTTATGCGGTATGTTACTGTATTTTAAAGTTGTAATGTGAAAATGACTGTATATTTTACAGTAAAGATATATAATACTGAAAATACATCAGTAGTGCTGTAAATGTAAATACAGTATTTTTGCTGTCATTGATTTACAGTAAGCTACTGGTGAACTGCTGGCAGTAAGTTACTGTAGATTCTACTGGAAAATGTTAACGGTGTAAAAATATACATTTATTTATTTATTTTAGTTATTTGCCTTTTTTAATTGAACAGTAAGATACTGTTTTTGTTGGATACAGCATACAACTGTTACTGAAAAAGACCTACAGTGACCTACTGTAAATATGAATGCAGGTAGTTTGCATGTGCGTCTGAATCAGTTTCTGCACATTCACTGCACTGTTAAATATTTCCCTTTAAACAAACCGTAATCTAATGGCTGCTGTGGTTGCTGGCTTCATACTGTAATCATTTTGTACCTTGGTAAGTTAGTTAGTTAGTTAATTAGTTAGTGAGTTAGTTAGTTAGAGCGTTAGGTAGTTAGTGAGTGCTTTAGTAAGTGCGCTAGGGCGTTAATGTGCGTTAAGTGCGTTAATTAGTTAGTTAGACAGTTAGTGTGTTAGTTAGTGTGCTAGGTGGTCAGTCAGTGAGTTAGTTCGTTAGTTACTTAGTGCTTTATTTAGCTAGTGCGTTACTTAGTGCGTTAGTTTGTCAGTTAGTGTGTTAGTTAGTGCGTTAGTTAGATGGTCAGTTAGTGAGTTATTTAGTTAGTTAGTTTGTTAGTTAGTGCTTTAGTTAGTTAGTTAGGTAGTCAGTTGGTGCTTTAGTTAGTCAGTTAGTTAGTGCTTTAGTTAGTTAGTGCTTTAGTTAGTTAGTTAGTTAGTGCTTTAGTTATTTAGTTATTTAGTTATTTAGTTAGTTAGTTAGTTAGTGCTTTAGTTATTTAGTTAGTTAGTTATTTAGTTAGTTAGTTATTTAGTTAGTGCTTTAGTTATTCAGTTAGTTATTTAGTTAGTTAGGTAGTTAGTTAGTTAGTGCTTTAGT
>CAIGQQ010029522.1:61042-81454 GCA_903798035.1 Danio albolineatus
ACCAACCGAACGACTGGCTGACTGATTGACTGACTGACTGACTAACCGACCAAACTACTGACTGGCTGACTGACTGACTGACTAACCAACCGAACGACTGGCTGGCTGACTGACTGACTGACTGACTGACTAACCAACCGAACGACTGGCTGGCTGATTGACTGACTGACTGACTAACCAACCGAACGACTGACTGGCTGACTGACTGACTGACTGACTAACCGACCGAACGACTGACTGGCTGGCTGGCTGACTGACTGACTGACTGACTGACCCTCCCACCTACTTCCCTAAACCCAACCAACAATTTTCAAAAGCAATCCAGAAAAAAAAACCTCTCGTCTGGTTTTACCACGTTTTCACGTTGTGGCTGTTATAGTCTGTTTTTGTCTTACCCACTTTCTGGAACCGTTCTTCACCGGACTCGAATCCCGTCGTCATGCTTAACTCCTCTCTTCATCTCAAGTCCGCCGACGCACATGGCGAGATAACAGGACAAACTGGTAACAGAGGGAAAGCCGTCCATATGGATGTAAGCAGCCAGCTGGTCAGCGCGAAAAGAAACTGCTTCATACCGCCCCGTAGCGTTTATTGTAAAAATGAAATGCAGCCATACGTAGCTCTGGCTACATAATTCACGATCTCCAGAAATGTATATAGGGCTACGTTTTCAGAATGAGCCTATGTTGGTATAGCAATTTCATTGGACTTCCTACATGTTTAAATAACAATAAGGAGATTCTATTCTATTTCATTCTATTCTATTCTACTCTGTTCTGTTCTACTCTATTCTACTCTTTTCTGTTCTATTATATTCTGTTCTATTCTGTTCTGTTCTATTCTATTCTACTCTATTCTGTTCTGTTCTACTCTGTTCTACTCTTTTCTGTTCTATTTTATTCTATTCTATTATATTCTACTCTTTTCTGTTCTATTCTAATCTGTTTTTGTTCTATTCTATTCGTTCTGTTCCATTCTATTCTGTTCTGTTTTATTCTATTCTACTCTATTCTGTTCTGTTCTACTCTACTCTTTTCTGTTCTGTTCTATTTTATTCTATTCTATTATATTCTACTCTTTTCTGTCCTATTTTAATCTGTTCTGTTCTGTTCTATTCTGTTCTGTTCTATTCTATTCTATTCTATTCTACTCTATTCTGTTCTACTCTATTATACTCTTTTATGTTCTGTTCTGTTCTATTCTATTCTGTTTTGTTCTATTCTACTCTATTCTGTTCTACTCTATTATACTCTTTTATGTTCTGTTCTATTCTGTTCTGTTCTGTTCTACTCTATTCTATTCTACTCTATTCTGTTCTGTTCTATGCTACTCTATTCTACTCTTTTCTGTTCTGTTCTATTCTGTTCTATTCTATTCTATTCTATTCTATTCTATTCTATTCTGTTCTGTTCTGTTTTATTCTGTTCTGTTCTATTCAACTCTATTCTGTTCTGTTCTGTTCTACTCTATTCTACTCTTTTCTGTTCTGTTTTTTTCTATTCCATTCTATTCTATTCTGTTCTGTTCTGTTATATTCTATTCTATTCTATTCTATTCTGTTCTGTTCTGTTCTGTTCTGTTCTGTTCTGTTCTATTCTATTCTGTTCACCCCGTGGGCAGATTATTGTGGTTGTTTTATGGAAAAACTTTCTTCATTTTGGCTTATTATTATTTCTGAAAACAAGAAAACTTTTTGCTAGTCTAGAAAATGCTACTTGATTTAAGGGTTTTTGGATATTTGGACTAGAAACAAGACAGAAACTCTTAAGAAAAGCCTTTTTTGCAGTTTATCAAGCTAGTTATCTAAATCTGCGGTGGTAAGGTGCAGTGTGTAAGTTTGACACCCAGTGGTTGAACTAGGTATTGCACTTCTGGTTCAAAACACATGCAAGCACAGGTTGCCAGATTGACGACACCAACAGGAGTGACTGTACAGCCTAAAGGCTGATTTAAGGCTGATTTAAACCGTGTTCAAAATAAAAGCAACATCACGCCATAGAAGGAATATTCTCCATATTAAAAGGAGTTGAAATTGATATATTAGAAAAGGCTTCTATTTGACAATAATCCCCACAGGTACACCTCATGTGTTTTATTCAGTGTTAAATGCTGACAATGTGAGTTTAAATGTCATTTTACATGACATTTATTGCCAAATACTGAAAGCAGCAGCAGATAAATAAAATAAACCGTCTAAAATTGAACTTTTGAACTGTGACTGAGTGCAAACCAACACATATCAGTGATTCAGCATCTGTATTTAATAATGTTAAAGAGCTTAAATATGTGTTAATAAGATTATAAACCTAACCATTTTGTTGGAGTGCAGTGAGTGCAATATTCTGTGCTTCTGAATTTGCTGTATTTAAATTACGGTCGTGTTTCTTCTGGTGCAAACAGCCAAATTGTTCATCACTGCATATCTCGTCATGTAGCGTGTGGTTAGGACACGGTTTCCGCTACATTCAGTCTTCCATGGGAGGACGCCACACCAAAATTTACCCCGCCACTGCTACATTACTACTCAAAACATTCAGTTGTCGTTGTTTTTTTAATAGCGGGTTATAATCGCACAAAAACGTATTAAAAGGTAAGTGAATTATAACATTGCAAACTTTTCTGTAATGGTAGTAATGCTGTGCGTCACTTGCTTAAATTTTCACGGTGACATGCTCTGTGACTGACTGACTGACTGACTGGTGCGTGATGTGTGAGTCTAGCAAACACGGTGCAGCTTTCAGTTAAGATAAACACAGTTTCCATAATTAGATAATGCTTTATAATACTTAAAAAATTATAGATAATGACTTCATCTTGCTGGAGTTTATGGCAGTTTCACTCCAGGATGCATTAATGCCGCTCGGCATAGTACAGTGGCCGAGAGAGGTTAACGCGCTGCAATTTAAGAAAGCACATGCAATAACAGAAAACACCAGCAGATTAAGATACGATCTTCATCAATTTGACAGCACAGCTGTTGCAAATTGTCACAACACAAACAACGGAAGAAACACGCAGCAAATTGGTCAAAACACAACGGAAGAAACGCGCAGCAAACAGTCACATAACACAACGGAAATGTTTCAAAATGACCCAAAAACATGACGGATCCAGCTGAGATACGGACCCGCCGTGACTGTTGTTCAGTGAAGTGATTGGTGGTCTTTGAGAGGTGAGTTGTTTTTCGTTTATTTTAATATCCTGATTACACGATTCCGTTGTCTTTTGTAAATTATCAGTCTAATTAATGATTAACTGAAATGTTGCATTATTAAATAAATTAACTACATCCGTTTCTCAGCTGGGTCCGTCATGTTTTTGGGTCCTCTTGAAACATTTCCATTGTGTTATGTGACTGTTTGCTGCGCGTTTCTTCCGTTGTTTTGACCAATTTGCTGTGCGTTTCTTCCGTTGTTTGTGTTGTGACAATTTGCAACAGGTGTGCTGTCAAATTGATGAAGATAGTTTCTTAATTTGCTGGTGTTTTTTGTTATTGCATGTGCTTTCTTAAATTGCAGCTCGTTAATCTCTCTCGGCCACCGTAGTATAGGTCTATTGGACACATTCATAAGTATTGCTGGCTAATCTAATAAATGTTGGAGACATACATATAAATGCACTAAATCGCACTTCAGCAGCGTTTATTTGAGAGCGCACAAAAAAATCTGCACTTGAGCATTGTATATTTGAGGGCGTGCAAGCAGTTTTGTGCAGAACAGAGGAAACCGGCGTGCAAGCTAAGAGATTCGCATACTCATATTACATAAATGCAATCTGGGCTTGTAATACTGCGCTCACAACATTTGTCATTGAAATAACGCCACAGGTAGTTGGTAGATCTGTGTAAAAGGCCCAACAGAGTCTGCTGCCACAGCTGGAAAAAGTCCTAGAGGAAACACTGGGGTTACAATATAACCTGCTCATCTAATGTTTACGCTCGTAATATTTATATTATTTGCTAATTAACAACCACCTCATGTGGAACTCTGAATAGTATTTCGGAGTCTGCTACTGTCCACCAGAGGTCTCATTTCAGTCACAGATGCGTACTTTGAGAGCCTTTCTGACTGCATGAATGAAATTTGATGTTTTCCACCAAGGCAACCCGGGGTGGTGAAATATATTTGGCTAAACTGGCAGTGGGCGGGTTAATGACCAAAACAATGCTTTAGCACAGTCAAAAACGTATATACAGTACCTTTAAATAGGCAGGCAAAGGACTGAGAAACGCTGGACTAAAGTGATGTGATGTGTTATTGTGCAGTGGGAGTGAAGAGAGCTGCCACTGTCAGTCTTTCTCCAGCACTGACGCTCCTCTGATAAACAGAGTAATGGCAGAGGACGGATCCTCTTGTCTGTCTGCTCACTTATTCACTGCGGAGAGATAAGAACAAATAACTGTCTGAAGCCTTCTCTGGTGGTCTCTGATCTCTGCATGCCTGAATGCGTTTTAAAGTCTGCCTGAACCTTTTATTTTCTATTGTGATGCAGTTTCAAGAGAAACGTAATATCAAATGAGATAGCAGTGGGCGTGGCGTGTTTTTTCATTCTGCGAGTTGATTGGATATAGTGAAGTAGGCATTTCATTCGGAAACATGAAGAAAAGGGTTTGAGGAGAGTTACCTAGCAGACTCCTCCTGCTCACCATTTCTGTTTGTTGTCACTGACAGCTGGAGGGGCGTGGTTATGTATGTTAGCCACGCCCAATACCTCAGACAGACCCTAATCTGAGAATTTAACTGAACACAAACAGGAAGTGCATTTACTGATTTCAATTAAAGATTACATGAGCAAACAATTTTTATTTTCTTACTGACATGCACAGATGAATTATTCACCACGAAACTAGCAATGTGAGCTAACACAATCATATGGCCAGGACACTCTAAGCCAACAGTCAATAAGGAATACAAACAAAGGCTGTAATTTCGATACATTTCTCAAATATTTACAAACGATATAGATTATTAGATTATCAGACATATTTGCGTAAGCAAAAACCTATATGATGAGTGACAATTACTGTGGTAATGGTGCTAAACGAGAAAACATTGCATTGACATCATGAATTGACATCATGCACCATTACATGATGTACCAAGTACCATAAGTACCATTACCACAGTAATTGTCACTCATTACATAGGGCAGGGGTGACCAACCCTGCTCCTGGAGATCTACCGTCCTGCAGATTTCAGTTGCAACCCATATCAAACACACCTGCCTGTAATTATTTAGTGCTGTTCAGGTCCTAATTAATTGGTTCAGGTGTGTTTGATCAGGGTTGGAGCTGAACTCTGCAGAAAGGTCGATCTCCAGGAGCAGGGTTGAGCACCCTTGACATAGGGTTTTCCTTATTATTACACTTTGTGCAGATTTCATCTTCTGGGTTTTCCTTTGTGGAATAAGAAAACCAAATACTAAATAATGTTGCAGATAAAAAATGTATTTAAATATCATTTACTTAGTCTCATGTATTGTTTATTTAGTCTTTGTTAATAAAATGTGGTCTCACTTTACTATAAGGTGCAATTCTTGCTATCAACAAACCATTAACTATGACTGCTGGTTATTAATAGCAATTACATTAGTAGAAGGATTAGATCATGCAGAATATGTGCTTTATAAGTGCTTATAAACAGCCAATATCTTAATAGACAGGTAATAAAACACTAATTAATAGTGAGAATTCATCAACAAATAACTGATCCTGAACACAGCAAAATGAAAAAGTCTTTGAGGTTTTCAACCATATTGCAATAATGAAATGTCCAGCCCAGAGTCCTGACCTAAACCCTGCATCAGCATAACACACTTCTCTAACAAAATTTGGTTCCATTTTATTTTAAGGTACCTTTCTCGCTATTAACAACCATTAACTATGACTTCTGTCTCAGTACGCTCCTAATTTGCTGCTTATTCATAGTTATTACAGTAGTAGTTGTGTTTAGGTATTTGGTAGAATTAGAGACTTAGAATAAGATCATGCAGAATATGTACTTTATAAGTACTAATAAATAGCCAATATCTTAATAGGCAGGTTATAAGACACACTTAATAGTGAGAATTCATCACCCCATCACAAATCCTGAACACAGCAAAATGATTAAAGCAGTTTCTTGAGGTTTTCAACCACTCTAAGATAATGAAATTTCCAGCCTAGAGTCCTGACCTTAACCTTGCATCTGAATAACACACTTCTCACCTGTTATGTTTTCTGCAGGTCTAAGCATGCGCAGCAGCCAGGATGAGGAACCTACAGATCCGCAGCTCATGCGCCTGGATAACATGCTGCTGGCAGAAGGCGTGTCCGGACCTGAGAAAGGGGGCGGGGCTGCGGCGGTCGCTGCTGCAACAGCAGCAGTGGGAGTTGGAGCTGACAACTCCATCGAGCACTCGGATTACAGAGCCAAACTTAGCCAGATCAGACAGATCTACCACACAGAGCTGGAGAAATACGAGCAGGTCTGCAGAAGAGAAAATCACAGAAATCAAGCAATGCAAATAAGCTCATTACTGTAAAAATGACACTACACAGTTCAACTAAGGAAAAATTATCTTATTCCCCTATTTTTCCAACTAATATTTGTTTATTTTTTTCATTTATTTAATTAATTTTATCATTTTAAGCATTCAAAAAAATAACTGGTGTCATGTCAAAAGGTGTCATGTTGTGTATTAATGAACAGAGAGCAGTGTGTATAATTTATAGACAACACAGTACCAGTTTTAATATTATATATTTATATTTCAAATAAATTTAAAATTATATTTCAAATTTATTTTATAAACTTTTTTAAATTCCTTATCTTATTTTATTAATTTAACTTAATTTTATAATTTTTAAATTTAATTTCTTATTTTATTTTATTAATTTTTCACTTTTGTTTTATGTCATAAACTTTTTTTTATTTCTTATTTTTTTAATTGTATTTTTATAAACTTTATTTCATTTATTTAATCTTTAATTTAATTTCATAAAGTTTTTTCTTTAATTACTTGTTTTATTTCAGAATTTTTCTATTTTTATTTTATTTTATAAAGTTTTTTCCTCTAAAATCTTATTCTATTCATTTTTTATTTAATCTTAACGTTTTTTTCTTTCATTTCATATCATAATGTTTCCATTTTTAATCTTTATCTCTCTTTAATTTCTTGTTTTATTTGTTACATTTTCCATTTTAAGTTTCTAAAGTTTTTCCTTTAACTTATAGTCTTATTTTATTCATTTTTAATTTTACTTTACAAAGTTCTTTTCTTTCATTGCTTATATTATTTTAGACATTATTCTTTTTATTTAATTTAATTTATTTTATGTTTTTTCGTACATTTCATATCTTATTTTATTCATTTTTTATTTTATTTAATTTATAAATATTTTTTCTTTCTATTTTCATTTTCTAAATTAGGTTATTTATTTTATTTATTTATTGTTTTGTTTTGTTTTGCTTTGCTTAATGCTTCTAACCCTGTGAGTCTCCTTTGCCAGTTACGATTAACTTGACTTCTTCACAGGCGTGTAACGAGTTCACTACCCATGTGATGAACCTGTTGAGGGAACAGTCTCGCACTCGACCCATTTCCCCCAAAGAGATCGAGCGCATGGTGAACATCATCCACCGAAAGTTCAGCTCCATCCAGATGCAGCTCAAGCAGAGCACCTGTGAAGCTGTAATGATCCTGCGCTCACGATTCCTCGACGCCAGGTCAGAAAAACACACCAATTTCACATCCAAAAACACTGATATTTTTTCTGATATTTCCCAAATGGTGTTGAACAGATTCAGGAATTTTTCACAGTATTTCCTATAATATTTTTTTCTTCTGGAGAGAGTCTTATTTGTTTTATTTCAGCTTGAATAAAAGCAGTTTTTTTATTTCTTTTTTATTTTATATTTTAAGGTCAATATTATTAGCCCCTTTAAGTAATATTTTCATTAGATTGTCTACAGAAGAAACGACTGTTACACAATAGCCTCTTTTACACATACAGACCTTTCTGGAAAATTGCCGGTAATTCTCTAGAAAGGTCTATATGTATGAACAGGCACTTATTAAAAATACCGGTAAAATCGTTCGTGCAATTTTCAGGAAAGAGAAGTTGTAACATTACCGGTAATTTGCTGGAATGCTGCGCTGTGTGAACGCAGAAGGAACATTAACAGAAAGAGCACGTTCACGATAAGAGCGCGCTGATGTGAGACATCTACTCCCGCCATTCAGAACATTCAGACACATTGACATCCGTGCTGTTTATGAAAATAAAAGCCTTTGAATATTTTTCCAGACACATTCAGCTGCTAGATGTTGGTCAGATAACGTTACTATGTTTCTGTGTAAATAATTATCGATGAAATTTTTATGATAAACCGCTGTTTGTTTACCTTCAAGCTGCTTCAGTTGCTTGACGCGCGTGCACATGAAGCAGCCAGTGAGCGCCAGCACATGCACATATTATGTACATCTCGACATGCGAAAGTGTTCCTCAATATGTTCAATATGCTCAATATGTTCACAATACATATCCATCCACAGAATTTGTAATGTCGTCAAATCGTCACCATAGAATTATAAGGTCCTATTTGACGTTTTTGTCAAAATTGAGCTATTCACATATTCTTATTAAATGACAACTTATTTAGGTTATGTTTTTTTTTTTTTTGCAGTTGTTTGCATTTTAAGACTTTTTATTTAAAAAACAAATGTCACACACATACTGTTTGCCATGGAAAGCAAAAACTTTGAAGCTCAATATCTCAGAATCATTCAGAACGCAGATAGAACCTTATAATTCAAAGCTGACGAAGCTGATGATGTAAACATTTAGCTGTGGTTCGTGCTTCTGCCTTTGGATGTCTCTGGGACAAAGCAGCTGCATGAATGCTAAAGCTTTAAATAAAAGTGAACCCATCAAGAAAACAAAAGCCTAACCCCTTTTATGTTTACAAACACAAGCGCAGCCGTTTAGAGCTCATTTCTGGGTAATGATGTCAGAATTTACCGGTATTTTGGAATGGATGTTTGAACAGACTTTTTTTGTAAAAATTCCGGAACGTCCTCGTCTGTGTGATCCGTGCTTTTTTAAAATTTACCGGTAAAGTTGTTCTGGTAATTTTCCAGATATTTGCCAGTATTGCTGTGTGAAAGGGCTAATGACTTGCCTAATTACCCAAACTTTAACCTAACGAACCTAGTTAAGCCTTTAGATGTCACTTTAAGCTGAATACTAGTGTCTTGAAGAATATCTAGTCTAATATTATTTACTGTCATCATGGCAAAGATAAAATAAATCAGTGATTAGAAATGAGCTATTAAAACTATTATGTTTAGAAATGTGTTAAAAAAAATCTTCTCTCTGTTAAACAGTTATTGGGGACAAAAATATAAAGGGGAGGCTAATAATTCTGACTTTAACTGTATTTCCTTTAATATATACCATTCATTAAGTCTTTGAATATTTTTCTAATTTTATAAACAGTGTCTGTGGTTGCAAATTTATATTTCAAAATATTTCAAAAAGTTTATACATCACAATTATGGGTCAACATTAAGAAATGCAAACTCAATTGCAAGATGTAATAAGCAATACAAGATGTAATAAGTGTCTGAAGTCCCTAGACCAGTGGTTCTCAACTGGTTTGGCCACGGGACCCACATTTTTATATGGTCATCAAGCCGCTACCCAATTTTTTAGGAACTATAATTTTAGAAATTATAATTAAATTGTTTGTTAACATACACAAGTAGTGACAGATGAATCATAAGAAAATCACAAAGACTTACAAATAAACAATATTTTATTGCTGACATCTAACAAAATGTATTAAATTATAGAAATATTACAAAGTAAAAACGATAAATACTTTAAACAGCGGTTAGGGTAGAGAAATGTTCAGTTACCAAACTAAATTGAACTGTTGTCGTGCTCGCATTTCAAAATAAAAGTCCGGTATAAGCAAAATAAATTATTATTATTATTATTATTATTTTGACCACACAGTCCGCGACCCACCAGTTGAGAAACACTGCCCTAGACTGTGTATGTGATATTTCAGCTCAAAGTACCACACTAATAATATGTTATAACGCTCTAAAACCGACCCTTGTAGGCTTCAATCCCAATTGTGCTTTAATCCTAATTGTGACTGTCACTTTAAATTTAAATGAGATTGTGCTCTTTTCAAAAGAGGGCGGAGCTACAGATGCCTGTGAGTCAGCATAGTGGCAGATTCAAAACAGGACTAACGTAATCTCTAAAACTCCACATTTATAACGTCAGCTTCTTAGTGGTTGATGGATAGCTGCTTCTCACTCAGGGCTGTCTATGCTAATGAGGAATACGTTGTCATTAGTGGGCGGGGCTTTCCCTCCTCTAATGACACGTACAAAGGGAGACTGTCAATCAAAGTGTTTCTGCCGACTGTTTTTATCAAGTGTGACTATAAAAATACAATTAATTAATGATTCCCATTAGACGCTGGTTATATTCACACACTGCTGCCACACAACTGTGGTTAACCCCCTTATAAAAGTGATTTTTGCATAATAAAAGCACAAAGCACAAGTGAGCTATTTTCTATTGGTCATGTGTGTGTGTGTTTTTACTCCTGTAGGTGTTTTTTGCGCATGTAGGTTTGTTTCTCTGACAGCGAGGCGTGTGTGAACGAGTGGGAGATGTGCTAATATTTTAAGGTCTTGTGAATCACGCTGTTTTCTTAAACTGGCAGAAGGAGGAGAAGTAGAAGATCGCTGGGCGAAGGAAATGTGCCAATTAGTGCCGGTCGGTTTGCAAGGGCATGATTTACTTTGGAGTAAATTATGCATAAATCTGCTCAACAGAAGATTATTCACATGATGGAATGCTAATCAGGCAGACTGTGATTGGTGGGTTCAGTGATGATGCAATGTGTATTTATATAGCGCATTTATCCTGTATGGTCATTAGGCATGGGACGATAACCGTTTTCAAGGTATACCGCGGTATGGAATAGTCAAGGTTTTCATACCGCCAACATTTTCTGCTATACCGTTCCAAAGGTATGAGTAAGATTTTTTTATTTACATTTTTTTGTTTGTTTTTTAGGTGTAAATTGTAAAGACATCTGTGTTTTAGAAACTATTGAAGACAGCAGAAGTCAATGATTCGTTGTAATTATTTAGCCTGACATGTTTACTGCACCAAAATGTTTTAAATGTTTCTCAAAATAAAATATATTGTGTTCAAAGGAGAAAAAGTTTTTGTTTTTACCCAGACATTTAAAAATAATATCTTTTCAAGAGTTCACACTTAGCTGATGATTGATAATAAAGCTAGTTTGGCATGCTGTCCCGGGAGAGAGCCCTGAGCTCAGAATATCCTTGAGCCCGGGGCTCCCTCTCGTTTAAAGGGTGAGAGGAGAGTTTGAGCTCAGGTGAGTCTCGAGAACTCCCCCCGCTTGTGAATGTTCTGAGATGTATATGACTAGAATTGCCTTAAGTGGCCGTTTAAAGTAGTCTATTTACTTTGTATGTTTTTTGGACGGTGGGAGGACACCGGAGGACCCGGGGAAAACCCACGCGAACACGGAGAGAACATGCAAACTCCACACAGAAACGCCGACTGGCTCGGGGAGAGGCTGAACCAGGGCGTTCTTGCTGTAAGGCAACAGTGCTAACCACTTGGCCACCGTGCCACCCTATCAGAGAGGGGGAGGAGTTGGGGTGGAAGGGGGATTCTTCAAGACGAAGATGACTGGAGTAGAAAGCTCTGGTAATTTATAGTGAGTCATGATTCGTCTGATTGGTGCATTGTGCTGAGCTGATGAGGTACCAGCTGTGTTCAATCATAAGCACGTGATCCTCTCGAAATTTAGTTTATAAATAAACCCTACTTAAAAATACACCCTGGATCATCCCTTTAAGTAAATGAATTATGTGCATAATTTTAAAAATCAAGTTAACTCAACTTAACCATTCCAAGTTACAATGCATTTACTCACTTTTTAAAGTATCTAATCGTTTTTTACAGTATATGAATTATTTCTAGAGTGGCATGGTGGCTCAGCGGTTAGCACTGTTGCCTCCCAGCAAGAAGGTCACTGGTTCAAGTCCCGGCTGAGCCGGTTGCCATTTCTGTGTTGAGTTTGCATGTTCTCCCCGTGCATGTTCTCCTGCGGGTGCTCCGGATTCCCTAATAGTCCAAACACATGTGCTATAGGTGAATTGGATGAACTAAATGTATGAACTAAGTATATGAGTGTGTGTGTGTGTGAATGTAAGAGTGTATGGGTGTTTCTCAGTACTGGAAGGGCATCCGCTGTGTAAAACATATGCTATAATAGTTGGTGGTTCATCCCGTTGTGGCGAACCCTCATAAATAAGGGACTAAGCTGAAGGAAAATGAATTAATTAATTCTTTCTAAACAGAGTTACTCAAGTAATGTTGTGAAGTTATATTCATATCGCAAAGTATATCAGTCTACAGTCTACTTTGGCTGCAACTGTCAAAACTCACGTCAAAACACAACAGAAGTCTTTGGATGAGATGTGTAAGAGACTATTGCTACACACAGGAGCAGTTTGAGGACAAAAACCTGACAAATGTCTGAAATACAACATCTGATCAGTGACTTTAGCTGTGAGAACCGTAGTATAAGCAGAGTAATTGACTCTGGTCCAATGAGAAAATAATACACACCAAAAGTGTCAAACTGTCATCAGTTATTCTTTATGTGAAGTACACACGCATACTAAACCAAACAAAGATGTACTGTTACACATCTGGCAACACTAATGATCTCCGTTTCCCCAGGAGAAAAAGACGCAACTTCAGCAAGCAGGCGACAGAGATCCTGAACGAGTATTTCTACTCTCACCTCAGTAACCCATATCCCAGCGAAGAGGCCAAAGAGGAGCTGGCCAAGAAATGTGCCATCACGGTTTCACAGGTGAGTCTGTCCGATCTGAAATGATACGGTGCACAGTATAGCCTTCAGAAGGAGATTTAAAGGGGCAGTTCACCCAAAAATGGAAAATCACTCACTATTTGCTCTCCATCGAGTGGTTCCAAACCTTTATGAGTTTCTTTATTCTTTTGAACACAAAAGGAGAGATTTTGAAGAAAGCTGACAATCTGTAACCATTGTCTTCCATAGTAGGAAAAACAAATACTATGGAAGTCAATGCTTATTGGTTTCAGTTTTCTTCAATATATCTTTTTTTCATTTCATTATGTTTGGTTTGCATTAAATCATGACAGAGTTTTCAGTTTTGGGTGAAACTTTTTCTTTTAAGGCACAGTATGTAATGTTTTACCACTAGGGGGCGTAGCAACGGTGTAGTTTCATGATGGTGTGAGGAATCATGGGAGTTGTGGTCTTATTTGCATCCTCATTATGTTGATGGATGAGCTAAAGTATTTATAACATGTATTATCATGGTAGCATGATGCAGAATAAAGCTGAAAGCAGAAGTGAAACGCATAAAAGCAGCAGAGCTTTTATTATTCCATTGTCCAGCTCTTCAGGTCATGATCGCGTGGAGAAAAAGCAGTGCTTTTTAATCAGACTAAATACATTTTAGGCTTGTATTATAATGCTGCTCTGTGCAGTCTAATAAAACACACAACATATTAAAGCCTTGCTGCTTTTAACTAAGCCTGATATCGAGAGTGTGTGGTGTCATTAGCTCGAACACACAGCACACGCTCCATCTCACTAGTCGAAAGAGCTTATTTCTCTGGATTTGAAAGTTCTTCAGAACATTTGAGATAATGTCAAAGTACATATGTCAGCAAAATATACAATACAGTTCTAATGTTTTTGGGGATATTTAATTGAAAAAATCTTACATATTGTGCCTTTAACATAACCAACAATTTAGTTCAACCCAAGCTCATTGGAAATATGTGCCCAGGGCTACATTTTTGAGAACCGAGAAATACGTACACTGGTCTATGTCTGCTTGCAGTTTTTGTTTTCACAAATTCACTAAAAGGTGCCGTGTACATTGCCGTGTATATTGTCCATTGTACACATTTTTTTGGCTATTAGAGAAGCCAGTTGGCTTGTGGATAATATATCAGGTTGATACTGACTGACCCCCACCCCCCCTACCCTAAACCCAACCCATAGTGTTTTCAAAAGCAAACTAGAAGAGAAAAGCCATCGAGGTTTTACTCTGATTTTACTCTGCCTTTTTTGGATTTAATTTTTCCTCGTCTCTGGTACCGTTATTACTTGGTCTCAAACCCTAGATTGCTCCGCCTCCCAAGTCTAGTGGCATTCACCATGAATTCTGCTGCATGCATGTGTACCAAAATATCCTAAAGGAAAATCTGTCCGACAATCTGCTAGCGACTTCAACCAGAAGCGAACTTGGGTTTTGCATAAGGACCATAATCCAAAGCACACCAGCAAGTCCATTTTCTGAATGGCTGAAAAAGAAGAAAAAAAAGAAAACTTTGGAGTGGCCTAGTCAAAGTCCTGACCTGAATCCAGTTAAGATTATGTGACAGTCCCTGGCAGTTCATGCTCAAAAGGAAGCCTTCCATTGTGGCTGAAATACAACAATTCTACAAAACAGTCACACCAGAAAAGCCGTCCATACGCAGGTAAGCAGTCAGTGGTATCTCCTGTAGCATTCGTTTTACACACAAAATACATCCAAATGTAGCTGCGTGCACATATTTATCGGTTCTCAAAAATGTACCCCTGGGCACATTTCCCCGATGAGCCTGTGTTGAGTTTGTTCGAGGTGCTCTGTGACACTGTGAAGGTGCAGAGAATTTGGCTCAAAATACAAGTGATGAAACACAGCAATGCTGCCCTGAAATATCTCAAAATGAGAAACAGCACAACAGTGAGCAGTGTTTGGACCCTGGAGGTATTTTTACCATTGAGTCTTGATACGGTTGATTGAGAAAATTTCAAAGTAAAGTTTAATTTGAGTTAATTAAGAGTAATTGAAGTGTAATTGAAGTTAAGAGTAATTGAAGTGCCCAAACAAACAAACAAACAAACAAACACACACACACACACACACACACGAATGAATGAATGAATGAACGACCAAAAACAAACAAACATGCATAAATGAATGAATGAACAAACTAACGAATGAACGAACATACAAATGAATGAATGAATGAAGGAACAAACAAACACACACACACAAACAAATGAATGAACAAACAAACATACATGAATGAATGAATGAACGAACAAACAAACAAACAAACAAACACGCATACATGAATGAATGAACAAACAAACACATGAATGAATGAATGAACGAACAAACAAACACACATACATGAATGAATGAATGAAGGAACAAACGAACGAACGAATGAACGAACGAATGAATGAACAAACAAATGAATGAACGAACAAAAACAAACACACATACAAGAATGAATGAACGAACAAACAAACAAACAAAAAAACAAACAAACAAACAAACAAACATGAATGAATGAATGAATGAACAAACAAACACATACATGAATGAATGAATGAATGAATGAATGAATGAATGAAGGAAAGAACGAACAAACAAACACATACATGAATGAATGAATGAATGAATGGAAGAATGAACGAACAAACATGAATGAATGAATGAATGAACGAACAAACAAACAAACAAACATGAATGAATGAATGAATGAATGAATGAATGAAGGAATGAACAAACAGAAATGAATGAACGAACAAACAAACAAACATACATGAATGAATGAATGAAGGAACGAAGAAACAGAAATGAATGAACGAACAAACAAACAAACACATACATGAATGAATGGAAGAATGAACGAACAAACAAACATACATGAATGAATGAACGAACAAACAAACAAACAAACATACATGAATGAATGAACGAACAAACAAACAAGCATATATGAATGAACGAACAAACAAACACACACGTACATGAATGAATGAATGAATAAATGAATGAACGAACAAACACACATACATGAATGAATGAATGAACAAACAAACAAACACACACACATGAATGAATGAACGAACGAACAAACAAACAAACAAACAAAAGACATACATACATGAATGAACAAACAAACAACATGCATAAATAAATAAATGAATGAATGAATGAATGAATGAATGAATGAATAAACAAACAAAAACAAACAAACAAATACACATGCAAACTTTAATACATTTTGTCTATCAACTATTGGGAAAAAGTCAGAATTTTATAGTCTGTTATTTAAGTTATTCTGGTATCAGATCTAAGCAAAACCGCATTTTATTCTCCTAGCAAAATAAACAATGTAAATTTAGATTTTCCCATGTGTTTTAGCATTTTAATTATTAAAAAATTCACTAGCAGTGAAATCCATTTCAAAGTACGGTTGGGTACCGAAACCCAGTGCTATAATGGCATCGCGAGCAGTACAGCGCATTCAGTGTGCGACTCCCTTAAGCATTCTAAAGCATGGCTGTATTTTACAACCAAGGATTCTGACACAGCAACGTGAAGCAGATGCATTACAAAAGGCGAAAAAAAAAAAAAATCAATCGATGTGTGACATGTAAAACGGGATCATGAAAGGAACAGTCAAAAAGTAACTCATGTAAACACCTTCATCATATTACTGTCTTATTCAGATCAAGGCGAATCATTCGATTACAGATGTTCCTGTAAATGTAGTCCCAAGCCCCAACCCTAGAGAAAAGGTGATCCCTGATTTTGACGACAGCCTTTCCACAGGTTAGCAGTAAGCTAATGAAATGTTAACTGCATAATGCAAATCTAGCATTCATGCTAACGGACAAATGAATCAAAAGTAATTTATTAATGTAATTCAAATATATAAGATATGAGTTAATGTTTACTTTAATTATATTGTTCAATTAAAATGATTAGAATGATTTTTTTTGTCAAATAAAAGTTTTTTCTAGAGTCATCCACCATGATTTTGTGGCTCAAAAGTATCGTTCAGGTAGCGTTTTGGCACTGGTACCATTCTAAAAGTACCGATTAAGCACCAGTATCGAAATAACCCCAAACAATACCCAACCATATTTCAAAGTATATCCTACATCAACCTCAAGCTCGCCTTAAGGTCATTAAAACTATATGGTATTTGTACCTCCAGAAGCCGGACTGTTGTGCTGCACAGATCTGGGCACAAATGATGATGAGCGTGAGCCGCTTTTATGGTTTATGTCTGTGTAACGGTTGGGTGTGTACAGGAGGTGGTCTCTGTAAAAAAGCCCCTTGTTTTTGTGCCCTCAGGGGAAGGGAAGCACCATCACTGTGTCACAGGTATGTTCATTAAAACATCGTCTGTCAGTCCGTCCGCTGTGTTGTCTGTCACTGTGTCTCTGTGTGCTCAAAACAGGCCCAAATGACATTATTAGCATCTAAAATGAATAACGTTGTGGTGGCTTCTCAAATTTTGAAGCAATATTTACAGTATTAACTACTCATCTGCTGCCTGCTTGATATATGGAAGGTTTCACAATGAAGATTATTTAATCTGACTGTTATTATTTGCCTGTGCATCCCTTGCAAAGCAAATCGACATTGTATAAAGTGCTATTAAAATAAAAGGTGATTTGACTTACTGTGCACATTAAAGAGCCCCTATTATACATTAAAAAGGGCCATATTTTGGTTTTGGGGTTCTCCAACAGCAGGCTAATATGCATGCATGGTCAAAAAACACATTCATTGTGTTATAATTTGTATTTATTTTTACCTCATTATCCCAGCGACTCCTATATGAATCGTTCAGCGATTCATTTGTTCCAAAACCCCTCCTCAGCGCGATGCTAAACTGCGCTGATAGGACCGATGACCCAGTCTGTTGCGATTGGTCGACATCATTCAGCGTGAGAGAATGCCCACCACGGCTTATCAATATTGAAGTAGTCATAGTGTGTGCGTGAGCATATCTGCCAACACTCGTTGTTATCGGGAGTCGCCCGTATTTCAGACACCTCACTCCCAAAACGAACCCCCAGGTCTCCCAGCATATCACTCTATTCTTAAACAGAAGTAAAAACAGCGACACACATGCAGTATTAATGCACACAGCGACAAAAGCTGATCCATTATGAAACAGGACCGCCACACGTGTGTAGGAGAGCTGATGCAGCCATAGCAACGACAAACAGCAGAGGAACACGAGTTCACAAACGCATTTTAATCCGTAAACAAAGCGGTACGTGTCGCGTTTACAACGTGCTTTTAGACGCGATATGAGAATACAAGTTAACCAGATAAACTACAAGCAGTTACAAGTTACAAAGCACAATTAAATGCATCATTTACAAGCTAGAGAAAACAATGAGGCAACCGTTTTAATCGCACTTACTCACTTGGATAGCAGGCCAGATTCACCGTCAGGCCACCGGGAAATGTCCCGGTGCTCCCTATGGCTAGTCCGCCCCTGCATACATCAATAGTCTTTTCTGATCGTTCCTTTAACAAACGGTCGACGAATCCTCTGTTGTAAGCGTGTAGATTTCAGAAGCACTCCTCAGAGGAACACAGCACAAGGCTGGGCTATAATGCTGAGGTATTTTTGCAAAAATAAACCTCAACCACTGACTCTTCACAGTCTCATCTCTGGTTCATCTGCACACTTCCAGTAATAATCAGCTGAGCACATGTTTGCAACCTTTGCTCGCCACTGTTGTTTGTGGGCGGGGTTGGGGGTTTCGAATCTCTTGGGGCTGTGCGCGCACAAATGGGTGGGGCTTATGTTTCGTGTTCATGTCCTGCCGAAACGGCTAAAGACTCGTTAGCACGGCGATTCGTTTGAGGAACTATGAGTCGACTCTTTTATAGATGAATCAATAGTTTTAAACACTGTGCACTTTCAGATTTAAGCCTCAGCTGGACATTTCACTTCACTTAGAGCTGTGTTACACACCGCATGCAAGCTCATTTTCAAAAACCCATAATAGGGGCTCTTTAAATAAGCAAAACTCTATAACACTTTACAATTTTTTATTTATTTACTTTATTTATACAGGGGCTATGTACATGACATGTTGTGCCTGAGTTAGCTATAAAGCCGATTTATATCTGTACTCCCTGGACGTGAAGTTATAACAAGCTTAACAATATTAAAACTGAAAAATAATACAATATACTCTTACTGTACGTTCACACCAAAGGCGGTGAGAGCGTCAATGTTCGCTCTGGCCGCCCTGTCGCCAACGCTGTCTGCCTTCATGCCCCATTCACATGGGGCTTCAGCGTCAACGCTTGACGGAGGGTGTGTCTGAAGTTTGGCACTGACGCGATCGTAATAGTAGCATCAGCCAATGAAATTTGACCGGAGCTCAGCAACTCTCCGGTATGAATCCCGGTATATATATAGCGATTGGTCATAAAGGACCGGGTGATTTCCGACCGCAATGATGAGTTTATCCTCCATTTTAAAATGTCTCCTCCGTTTACCGCTATCAAACTGTATGGACGCTATTGGCTACTCTCTGAGCTGGGATATTTGCATGAAGCAATCTGATTGGCTGACGCTTCCGCTGGCACTTGAAAAGTTGAGAATTTCTCAACTTCTGCAGCGAGCAACGCGGCGCAGACGCATCCACAATGCAGTTCGAAAACGCCTGACGTCACCCATTCAAAGCCAATGGGAAGCATTGACGCTGAAGCCCCGTGTGATTACTAGATTAATTACTAATTGATTTAAAAAGCATTTTTTCAGTTGAATGAAATATTTTCCATACATGCATTTCATCATTCAAGATTTATTAAAAATGGCGTAAAAATTCTTGTGAACCCAATCTCGTGTTTCGTCTTATGGAGTAGGGTCTCATCACACCCCTAATATATATACATTAATTCATTCATTCATTCATTTTCTTTTCGGCTTAGTCCCTTTATTAATCTGAGGTCGCCACAGCGGAATGAACCGCCAACTTATCCAGCATACATTTTACGCAGCGGATGCCCTTCCAGCTGCAACCCACCTCTGGGAAACATCCATACACACTCATACACTATGGACAATTTAGCTCACCCAATTCACCTATACCATGTCTTTGGACCTGTGGGGGAAACAGGAGCACCCGGAAATTTTCACAGTATGTCTGATAATTTTTTTTCTTCTGGAAAAAGTCTTATTAGTTTTATTTCGGCTAGAAAATTTTAAATTTTAATTTTTAACAACCATTTTAAGGTCAAAATTATTAGCTCCTTTAAGCTATTTTTGTTTCCAATAGTCTATAGAACAAACCATCGTTATACAGTAACTTGCCTAATTAAATGTCACCTTAAGCTGTATAGAAGTGTCTTGAAAAAGATCTAGTACAAAATTATTTACTGTCATCAGGGCAAAAATAAATCAGTAATTAGCGATGAGTTACTAAAACTACTATGTATAGAAATGTGTTATCTTCTCTCCATTAAACAGAAATTGGG
>CAIGQQ010029522.1:181454-203070 GCA_903798035.1 Danio albolineatus
GGTGTACCTATAAATGCTGAGCACTGTAACTCCTTTCACATGACTTTATGTTTACTACTATCAGTGTATCTGGGTAGATAGGCTGCTCTGTAGGTTTCGAGTACACTAATTTGCGTGCTGTATCATGGAGAATCATGAGTAATTGTTGATATGTAACACAAGACTGATGCTGGATGTTTTTTAGGGTTGGTATCAACAAAGAGCCTGTAGATCTGCACTCAAACCGTGTTGATCTCAGTTGCAGAGAAAAATCCCTGATCACCGTGCTCTTAGTTCTGAGGCATTCACAGTGAACAGTCCAGGAGAAATTCGATCTGTATGTGGTGTGCTTGTTTTCCCTGACGTTTAAAGGATCACAGCTTTACAGGCGATATCTACGTAATCACACTACTAGACATGTCAAGGGGACCAAAGAGCCGTCTTTAACCCTTTAGCCAGCGCCCCGACGCGGACTATCTGAGGCGCTGTTTTTCCATATGTCAGTGTTTATGAATAGATTACACAAAAAAGAACAAACTAATTTCATATATTTGGTTATGAAATAGTAAAATGTTTAGTGCGGTGCATTTATTTATTTATTTTTTACATTAAATAAGCATGTATAATTTTTTTTTCATTTTGAGCATTATAAACTAGATCAGTGGTTCTCAAACTGTGGTACGCGGGCTTTCTTCTAGTGGTACGCAGAAGAATCGCTGAATAAAAGAATAAAATGAACACACTTTTTTTTAACCCTTTGACGCGTACGATAACACAGTGATCAGGCAGCATTGGCTGTTCCCTAAAGCGTATGATAACACCGGAGTGCTTAGAAAGTTTACTTTATTGCATCGTTTTCATCAGATGTTAAAAAAATCAATCTGCTTGGCGCAGAGGAAGAGAAAGAGGCGCACGGCACTTGCGGAGGGTTATGCAAAGCAGATACACGCGCTAGAGAAGCCCTTCTAGGGCTAGCCTAGAAGAGTGCCGCCGTTGTTATATTCTCGCTTGAAAAACTCTTAAAATAGTTTATGAGTTTTTTCCTAATTTTGCGGATTTCCCATCCACCATTAATAGCCATCATCGGTTTCCAGCACATGCGAGTTGCTATGGTAACTGTAAACTTTTGGGAAAAGCGCATTTATTTTATTTGTTTTCGTGATCAAAACTGACTGGAACTACCTGTGCGTTTCAACCAAAATAGTGCACACCCTCCAGCCAATCAGAATCAAGAACATCATCAGACTATGGAATCTATGCATGAATCACTGGCTTTTCTGACACACACAGGCCTACTGTAAATGACGAGCAGTAAATTAATTTCCAATTTAAATATATAATTTTGAATTATATCAAGATATAACGTTTAGATTTCAAAGATATAAAAAACAAGTCAATATGTACATGCAATATATCTCAATGTATAAAAAATGTATATATATGTATATGACATATAGCCTATATTCATCAAGTCCGAGCAACATTTCCAGGTTTTGATAAATAAGCTACTATACATTAATACTTTACAAGTACAGAAGTTTTATTTTTATTTTTTAAGAAGAGTGCCATTTTTAAATCACTTTTAAAAGCATTTTAATTCAAAAGGTGAAGTTTTTTTTTTGTTTTTGTTTTTTTGTCTCCAAGCACTGTTAATGTTCAAACTATTTTTATTGTTTTAAGTGGCTCCCACTGGCTGACAATAATACATATTCTTAATGATAGGAATTAATTTGTCTTGTTTTTGAACTGTGCAGTGCTGCTTAATTAGGCCTACTACGCTACTGCATTTCAATACTGGTCATTATGGTGGTACTTGGAGAGACAATTTTTTTCCGAGGTGGTACTTGGTGAAAAAAGTTTGAGAACCACTGCTCTAGATAATGGATAATGAAGCCCAAAGTGTCTTCTTTCCGAAGATACATGGACTGTGAATGTAGACGAAATAATTCAACAACTGTTTGTTTTAGTATGGGAAGGTCAGTTTTGAGAAAATGCCTCTGACGTTGAGGGAAAGAAGAACACCGATGTAGTCTCTGAAAACTTTTTACAGAAATCTCATTTTGCATGCTATCTTCATCAGATTTGAAATATAAACTCATGACACGTGAACATAAGATGAGATAGAAAGCATGCCTCACTCCGCATTCTCCTTACAGACAGTAAAGAAAAGATGCAGCTAGATCAATAAGTATAGAAGCCCTGAGATTACAATGAAATTCATGTTGAATGCCATAAAATTCTGAAATTATCGTACAATATAGGATTTTTCTCATTATTGATCAGACAGAGATTCTGACAGTATGATAACATTGGATAAAAATATCACGGTTTCACAGTATGACGGTATTGTGATCACTGCTCTAGAATATATTATTTTTAAATGTCTGGCTAAAAGCAATACCTTTTTTTCCCCTTCGAACACAAAATATTTTATTTTGAGAAACATTTAAAATATTTTGGGGCAGTAAACATGTCAGGCTAAGTAATTCAAGTGAATCATTGACTTCTGCTGTCTTCATTTGTTTCAAAAACACAGATTTCTTTACAATTTACCCTTAAAAAATATATAAATAAAAAATCTTACACATATCTTAGGAACGATAAAGCAGAAAATTTTGGCGGTATGAAAACCTTGACGCTTAAAGTGCACGCGCAACACACAGCGCCTGCAGTTAAATTCTCAAACTCACAGCGCTTTATCATAAACCTTTCATTGATCATTTTTCCCACAATTGACAGCAAGGAGGATCATAGAAGCTTGTCTGATTGACAACCAGCACCTACATGTGTTCAGAAGAATCTAAAAAGCCCAATGGGACATTTATGCCGCATTTTCTAAAGTAATACTATCTGAATTTAGCTTTTCGCTTGTACGGTGGCTCTGAACTGTCAAAACACTATTCAAAACACTTTGTCGGACATTACATATTTCTACGTGTGTATATTACTTTAACACGTTTTATTCAAGAATATTTGAGCTGGTTTCAGTTTTTAGTTCTTTCATTTTCATTTTATTTAAATATATTTATTTTAATTATTTGTTTATTAAATCCTGTTTTGTGATTTTAACCTATTATTTTTATGCAACAGTTAAGCTGCGTGTTCACTTGCTATGCAAAGAAAAGGAAATCATTTGTTTTCAGCATGCTGATTCATGTCATCAAACTTTTATGAAGGTTTTCAAATAAAATCAGTTGTTTACTGTATAAAAAATGTCATTTTTAAATATTTATATGTATCGACTATAATATATCGGCTATCGGTAGGCCCACATGGAATTTTTAGCCCATCATAGATTCGGTTTAGGGGAGCCACGGTGGCGTAGTGGGTAACTTGTTCGCCTCACAGCAAGAAGCCTCGAGCCTCGGCTGGGTCAGTTGGCATTTCTGTGTTGAGTTTTCATGTTCTCCCTGTGGCCGCGTTGGTTTCCTCCGGGTGCTCCGGTTTCCCTCACAAGTCCAAAGACGTGTGGTATAGGTGAATTGGGTTGGCCAAATTGTCCGTAGTGTATGAGTGTGAATGAGTGTGTATGGATGTTTTCTTGAGATGGGTTGCAGCTGGAAGGGCATCCGCTGCATAAAACATATGCTGGATAAACTGACGGTTCATTCCACTGTGGCGACCCCAGATTAATAAAGGGACTAAGCTGAAAAGAAAATGAATGAATGAATGATTCCAATTATTTACTTGATTAAATGTGTGTACATTTAAATTTGTTCAGTTTTTAAAATTAATTTCAGTATTATTATTGACTAATGTGAAAATATTCATGATTTTTTTGCAGTTTTGTTCAAAACACTTTGTAAAGTAATACTTTCTGTCTTTTAGTAGATATATTATCTGAGAGACTTGCTTTGTTTACCAGACAAAGTAGATCTAATTGGATTTGCTTTGTAAACAATAAGTAAATATTATTATTTTTATTTCATATATTAAGGTTTTAGTTACTCCCAAAATCATTCCGCAGAAATCCACAGATTTTTAACCAAATTCTCTGCAGAAATAGCAAAAAATGTCTGCAGATTCTGTCTGTTGTAGTATATCGGCTATCGGCCTCCAAATCTTAAAGGGCCACGAAACAACCCCCCCCCCCCCCCCCCCCCCGCCGGTCCGCTACCCCCAAGCCCTCCTAGCACCCCCCCCCCCCCCCCCCATCTCGAAGGGCCCCCAAACCCCCCCCCCCCCCCCCCCCCTCTCGGCGGGGTGTTTTCACACCGATAGCTAGGAAAAGGTCAGGAAAGAGGGTGTGTCCAGCTCAGTTTAGGTGAGTGTGGGGGAAGGGAAAGAGGGAAGGTTTGGCATAAAAATGGGAGTTTCCATTTGTGCACGTGCTGATTTTCCACAGAGGCACAACAAACACAGACGCAGGGGGAGAAAGACAGTGACTGTGTTTACATGGACGGCAGTAATCGAATTATTTGCCAAATTATTAATTTGTCGACTTTAACGGCACTTTCACTTTAATCCAGGAACATTTCTTGCATGCCCCCCGTGACAAACGAGATGCGAGAAACTGCTAAGAGTGCGTTTTTAATGGAGTGTTTGAGACTGTGCGGCGTATGAGAGAAATAAAAAACCCTCCGCATTTCTCAGTAACTTCAGAAAAGTCGTGTGTGTATACACTATGCTGCCACAAAATGCGGCGGTGTTTATATGTTTCCACTCAGAGAGCAGCATCTACAGTGGATCTTTCAGACTATAATACTGTAGTGATGTTAACTTGCTGTCAACTCAGTAACAGTTCTAATCATTTTGACTAGGTCTATAAACACTGAAACAGTACTGCTGATGAAACTAACTAACTTTCCCATCTGAATAACCAAACAAAGACGGCTGAATGCGTACTTACCAAAAACAGGACAATTAACATGAACTGCAGCTGTGTATTTTTTTTTAAAAGGAGACGAGCGGCAAATCCGGATTTCACCATTTCCAGATGCGGAATACACTCGGGTGAAATAAATAAATAAATTAAATAATTTCTGCTGCACGCGCGTGGGAGTCCAGCTGCGCTCTCATTTCTCATAGCGGGAAATGAAACAGCACAAATGCCTTGTTGCAGCACATAAACACAACACTGGCGACCTGTGTCTCCAAACAATTCTTCTTCTTCCACTTGTTTTAGCAACACAGCGTGGCGTCTCTCTGCCGCCTGGGCACTGCAACAGGTACAAACAATCTTCGAAGCAATCATGAATATTAATAAAGTTGCACCGCATACACAATAGAGCGCGCTGATTGGTTTGAACCAAGTCTATCTCATGAATTAAAGCTGCACATTTAGAAACGTCACGATGCACTCGTCGGTACAGACGTCCACTCTCCACGCTGGAATATACGCATGGATCTCATCGGCGTGACGCAGCTTCAAAAATTAGTTTCAAACCGAAAGAATGAATTTGCTCAAAATAACGCAAAAACAACCAAGTTTCACTTTTTAGTGAAATATATGTGTCCAAATAGTGTTTATAGCAGCACGGGACACATATATGACTGTCAACAGCTCAAAACATGTGTTTTGGTGTTTCGTGACCCTTTAAGAGTTATCTGTTATCAATATCGGCCAAAAAATGTATATTGGTGCATCCCTAGTGACTACGCATAACTTTATGTTGAGCTTACGACGTTACCAACTATGGTTTGCCTTAAGAACATGTGGTGCAACCGAAGTAAGAACAAATTTGATTACAAACCTAATGTGGACTTTCTGTTCCAATTTAAGAAAGAACTTACGTACAGCTGGAGCAACCCTGCCCTGATCACAGGCCCAGTTGCTGATATTTAGCGGCGCTAAAGCATTTTTGCACCATTGCATTTGTGTGTTTTTGGACGTACTCTCGCAGCAGACGATGCAGCGGGGCTCTTGTGTTTCCTTTGGCTGTCCGGTCGTTGTCGTCACTCCAACGCAGAGCTTAACAATGCTTCCTGTGTGGATTGCAGAGAGTGTGTGAAAGCGGGGTCTGTTGATAGCATCCATTCCACCCCCAGAACGACTTCTCAAATGGCAGAACCACTGTAGTCTACACGCAATGCTTCAGAGAGAGAGAGAGTAATCTGTTGTTTCCAGCACGAACAGTGAGCTTCTTGTGTCTTTCTGTCTGTTCAGTATCAAACTACAGAAGAGATGAGGTTTGGCCCCTGGATAACCTCTAAAGTTTGAGCTTTACCATCTAATCTTTTCATTTAATGTTCTTCTAGGATGACTTTATAAAGCTAGCAAACTAGGAATGCACCAAAATTTAAATTCTAGACCAAAACCAAAACTTCTGCATATATTTGGTGGAAACGTAAACCTGAATACGTTAAAGTAAGCAGTGCTAGTGCTTACTATAACATAAATATTGCCACCTAATAGACAAATTGTCATGTTTGTAAACATTCAGGATGCGCGCGCGGCGAGGTTGCAGAAAAAAACAGGAGCGCCAGCATTTACAGCGAGGGAATGGCATCCGATGCGGTTCAGAGTTTGTTGTATTAGAGATAAGTTATATTGATTACACATTATACATATTATTTACATCAGTGGTTCTCCACTGGTTTGGCCACGGGACCCACATTTTTACATGGTCATCAAGCCGCGACCCAAATTTTTAGGAACTGTAATATAATTTTAGGAATTATAATTAATTTGTATTTATTTGTTAACATACACGAGTAGTGAAAGAAAACTCATGAGAAAATCAGCAAGACTTACAAATAAACAATATTTTATTGCTGACATTCAACAAAATGTATCAAATTATAGAAATATTACTAAAAACGACAAACACTGTAAACAGTGGTTAGGGTAAGGAAAGGTTCAGTTATCATAAACAAAACTGAACTGTTAATAAAACATGAACACTGATCCTGTTAAACACAACAAACACATTGTAAAATGATTAAAATAATCATAACCATTTTTACATCTAATATGACAGCAATTATAAACATCTGTTTCACCTAAGAGTAATTTGGGAAGATAATGAGATAACTGAGGATGTGTTTTACTCCTGATAAGAGTGTCAAAGTCATGGGTAGGGCCAGACGGAATCTGCGGACATTATTTGCTATTTCTGCTAAGTATTTTGTTAAAAATATGAGGATTCATGCAGAATGATTTTGGGAGTATTATAACTAAAATCTTAATATATGAAATAAAAAGTAATACCTTTTTAACATTTATTTAATGTTTACAATTCAAATCTAATTAGGTCCGCTTTATTTGGTAAACAAATCAACTCTCTTATATAAAATCTCTACTAAAATACCGAAAATAGTACTTTACAAACTGTATTGAAAATAAATCACATTAATATTTTCATATTAGTCAATATTATTACTGAAATTAATTTGAAAACTGATTAAATATACATTTAGACACATTTACACAAGTAAATAAACTGAATCAATGATGGGCTAAAAATCTGCGGAATTCTGCGCGCGCAGATTCCGTGTGGCCCTAGTCCTGGGTGATGGTAGACAGTGCTATCTGAAGATCGTGCTCTGTCTAACCTGTTTCTTTACTTTGACTTAAGCTGAACCAAGGAAGAGAAGCCAATTTCACACAAATGCGTAGTGCTGAATGGTAGGATAGATTTGATCGCACACCCAGATCGCGAAAACTGAGAGAGGCTTACTTCACTAAATTTCTTTTTCAGCATCTTATCACATGACAGCTCCACCAGCTGATTCTCTTCTTGCTCGACAACGTGATGCTTTTCACGTTGATTCCAAAGGCATCGGTTGTCACGTGCTCATTTCAAAATGAAAGTCCGGTATAAGCAAAGTTAAAAATGTAACTTTTATAGTTCTTTTGACCACACACTCCACGACCCACTTAAAATGTTCCTGCGACCTACTTTTGGGTCGCGACCCACCAGTTGAGAAACACTGATTTACATAATGCTTTCAGCATGTTATAACAGCTTGTCACCAAGTGATAAGCACAGTTATTCTGCAAAATTAACGTTAAAGTAAGCGGCGTTCGTCTGACAGGTCCATCTTCGATATCACTCTCACAATGGATATTGGATAAAACGAAATGGCCGAACATCCAGCCTGAAGTATACAACTCTCTCATTGAAACTCCAAGTGATTTTACTAGAGAAGTTAAAGGCCTACAAGTCTTTGGATGCCTACAGTTGTATTCAGTGTGGTCATGTGCGAGAAATAATACTCCATGATTACCAGATTCAAAACTATGTAGTGCTAAAAAACGAGGTTCTGCCTAGCCAAAGATAAGGAAAGAAGACGGAGCTGTACAAGGCTTGGGTAATCATCAACAAGCAAAACAACTGCATTCTGACAGCGAACTGCACCTGTACGGCAGGGTATGCGAACATACATGTTTACATTTCATTTGAATTAAGCATTTATTGATCAAGCTCTGTGAGTAGCCTGTTTCAGCATTGTGATTTGAATTCCAGCCCACTTAACGTTTTACTTGATGTGCGAACATTATTTGTGACCTGTTTTGTTCTGGTAGCAGGTTATTTCTTTACCATGCTATTTTAAGTTGTGCCAGATTGTTTTTCCTCAGTTTTTTAGTCCTAAGGCAGACATCCCAAATCTCCCAGAAGTTCTGTGATAGAAATGCATAGAGACTCCCGGATGCTCGCAAACGAGTGATAATCTCCTAGAAATTGTGCATCTCCCTCCCGCTCCTCAAATACATTGCGCACCCCTCTCTAACACATCCTTTTGCTCTGCACCACACACGTTGCGCACTCCGCCTACACCCCACCCGGTCTTCACTTACGCTAAAACCTGTTTGAAGCAATAAATGCTGAACGCCGCATAGCCTGTCTGAGTCTGTCCTCATGTCGGAGTGTAGCCTGAATATAGTCATGAATGGTGGTTATTCTGACAAGAGACTCAGTCGTTGTTGTTTTTAGTTGCTTTAATATTGTGGACCACTATTTTTGATCCTCACAATTTTGGAATCCAGTCGCGGGCCGGATTCAACTCCCGGGCCGCCAGTTGATGATCACTGATAAAGGGTTTTAAAACCTTGACTTTTCCAAACCACGGTATACCTTGAAAACGGTTATCGTCCCATGCCTACCATCAACTCCTATTCAGACAAATGCTTCAGAACTCATTGGACGGCACTTCACAGTGCAGATGGAGAATGACCCAAAGCACACTGCTAAAGCAACCAAAGAGTTTTTGAAGGGAAAGAAGTGGAATGTTATGCAATGGCCATGTCAATCCCCTAACCTGAATCCGATTGAGCATGCATTTCAGTTGCTGAAGACAAAGCTGAAGGGAAAATGCCCCAGGAACAAGCAGGAACTGAAGACAGTTGCAGTATAGACCTGGCAGAGCATCACCAGGGATGAAACCCAGCATCTGGTGATATCTATGCATTCCAGACTTCAGGCTGACTTTAAATGATTCGCAACCAAGTATTAAAAAGGGAAAGTTGGATTTATGATTATTATTCTGTTCCATTACTTTTGGTCCCTTATCAAGTAAGAGGCACGTATGCAAACTGTGGTAATGCCTACACCAGGCATGTCCACACTCGGTCCTGGAGGGCCGGGGTCCTGCAGATTTTAGCTCCAGCTTGCCTCAACACACCTGCAAGGATGTTTCTAGAAAGCCTAGTAAGAGCTTGATTAGCTAGCCAAGGTGTGTCTGATTGGGGTTGGAACTAAACTTTGCAGGACACCGGCCCTCCAGGATCAAGTTTGGACACCCCTGGCCTACACCATTCACCTGATTTGAATGTAAATGCTCTCAAATTAAAATTGACAACCTGCAGTTAAGCACTTTTCATTTCAAACTCATTGTGTTTGTGTATAAAGCCAAAAGTGTTTGAATTGTGTCAATGTCCCAATATTTATGGACCTGACTGTAAGTCCCCATAGCACATTGTATATCACTTCACTTCAATATAAATAAAGAGCAAATAAATTACCGGCATTCAACCTACATTTGAACAAGTGTGGTTGCTCGAAATATTTTGCTAAGTTTATTTTATCAACAAAAAAATTGGCTTGAGACTGCGGTTTAATGTATATTTATCAATATTAATAATTTTTTTTCATTTTATGCTAATATATTTCAGTAATATTCTTTAAATTATGTGTGGACCTAAACAGTTCAGAACTACAAGTATGTTGCATGCTATTGGGTGTACAAGTACATTTGTTTTGTCTGTTCCCAAGACATGCTGTGTCATTTCAGACAGTCTCTAACAGTGGTGTCAAATCTCGCAGCTCATTGTTCAGTCGTGTTCATGGAGCTGCTCGTGGGAAGCCAGTTTCCATGGCAGGACAGCTGATGGGGGCTGTTTGTGTGGGCAGATCAGTCTGGTAATTGAGCAGTCATGCATTTTGACTGCTGCTGAGATGCACTCAGAAGGAAAAATCTCTGATATACTAATATATGGGCAAAACTAAGGCCATGTCCACACTTACACAAATATTTTTATTAAAAAAAAAAAAAGTTTTCCCCCACATTTGTTTAAAAAAAAAATGTCCACGTGAAAACACAATGCATTAACAAGTGACGATAAAAACATTTTATTCTGGGTTCACACCAAAAATGGAATTAAGTATCGGCGTAAGTAAATTGCGTACAAGTAGGCCTGTCACAATAATCAATATATCGACTTATCGCACAATACATGGACATGACCTCAATGATTTTTGGTGATGCAATATATATCGCCCATACGTAAAAACCAATTCTTGCAACATTTTAGCTGATTGCACAACCTCTCTATCTCTATTGGAGCTGTCAGTGTCAGTATGGTTAAAAAACACTACAGTATTTACCATAAATGACTAATGTATACTTTGATGTTTGGTGCCTGACAACTGAAAATAGATCTGGTAGCAGATATCGCAGTTACTCGCAGTTACTTTTTACCATGCTTTTGTTGAATGTTTTTGTTAACACTTATTATTATTTGTTTTGGACATGCGTTTTCACAATCTGATTCCAACGCCTAATCATTAAATTATTAAAATGACTAGATTAAATAAAAAATACGTATTATGTGTTCTTTTGAAGAGTGTACTTGTGTTATGATGCTATTATATTGCCATTCTGGCATTATATAATGAGTGACCTAAAATTATCTTAAAATGACAATAATATTGTTTATAGCAATATATTTTGGTGCAATATATCGTACAACAAAAAATAGATATCGTGACAGGCCTACATACAAGTCAGTGCAAACTTTGGAACAAAGGTGGATTACAGTCCGGTGGTGTGAATGGTGTGGAATACGTATTGTGTTTGCTGCGAACATGCAGAATTAGTTTTTTATTCAAGAGTTCGCCCTTGCTGATAATTGATTATAAAGCATGTTTGGCATGCTGTCCCGGAAGAGCCCTGAGCTCGTGGGATTCTCGAGCCTTGGGCTCATGCATTAGCTACTGGAGACCGGCTGCTATCAATCATAAGCTCGTGCTTCTCTCGAAATTGGTTTTTAAATAAACTTTACTTAGAGGTGTTCGATACCATAGATTTACTTTCCAATCCAATACTGAGTAAAATTCAGGTTGGCATCGGCAATATCGATCCGATACCGATACTCAAGGTGCAAATACACCTTATGTGTCTGAAAAATCTCAAAAAGTAGTGTATTTCAAATCATAACATCACAACAGAGAAATATTTTATTTATTTTAAACTTGGAAGTATATTTAGGTAGCGGCCTCATTTACAATATACTGTAGCTGAGCTACGCATGTCCCCAAGCGTAAGAAATAGAAGTTCCCAACAACCGCATATTATTTAAACTATCGCTTAGTTGCTTTCCACTGTGTTTCAGTTAATAAAATTAATTACCTCAAATCACTGAAGTATCAAAATTAAAGTATCAGTGTTTTTGTTTGAGAATCAATCTTAATAGATCGATCTGTGCATCACTAATCTCAATCGCATCTTCCACATTTTGTGTGAGCCCAGCTTTGTTGGCCAATCAGAAAGGAGAAAACCGAGCACAGACTGATGTCATGAGACAAAAACTCTGGTTGTAGTGGCCACACAACCTCATTGTTCCTGGAGTTTCAGTTTCACCCTTGCTGGGGTTTTCACAAAGTTTCTGTTTCAGTCACCTGATACTGTGTTTTTGTGTGCACAGGCCCTAAAAACACACTCATTCAAACAAAATCTGTAGATATTTAGGGTTAACAAAACTAGTAGCCGCATGTCCTGGGTGACAAAAAAATAATCTACCAATAAGTTCAATCTGCCTGTCGGACTCTTTTAATGAGAGAAAAAATAAAGCTTATTTCAAAGCTTTTGCATTCTCTCATGTAATTGGTAATTATGTCGTATGTAATTCTTATGGGTTGAAGGAGCTATCGATATGTGTTTGAACTGAATTTGCATTTGCGTTAACTGGGGTTGTCAAAAGAAATAGTATTTCTGTAACATTCGTTCATTTTCTTTTAGGCTTAGTCCCTTTATTAATCTGGGATCGTGACAGCAGAATGAACCGCCAACTTATCCAGCATATGTTTTACACAGCGAATGCCCTTCCAGCTGCAACCCATCTCTGGGAAACATCCATACACACTCATTCACACTCATACACTATGGACAATTCAGCTCACCCGGTACACCTATACCACATTTCTTTGGACTTGTGGGGGAAACCGGAGCACCCAGAGGAAACTCGCCCGACTGGAGAGCTAGGAGAACATGCAAACTCCACACAGAAATGCCAACTTACCCAGCCGAGGCTCGAACCAGCAACGTTCTTGCTGTGAGGTGATTGTGCTACCCACTACGCCACCGTGGCACCATTTCTGTAACATGTTGATTCAAAAAATTAAACGATTAAAATGGTTAAATTAAAATAAACGTACCGGGTCTTCACCTGATTCTTTTTTTCAGGGACAAATAAAAATGAAAAATAAAAAAATGCAATCAAATAAATAAATAAATAAAAATAATAAAATTTAATTTGGTTAAATTTAAAAGTACGTATGTAAATATTTGATTTAGTCAAGAATGTTTTTTTCTCTTTGAGCCACTATTTTGGACTACCAAAAACTCAACCGTGGCTGCTTGAAAAGCTTCCAGGGGTTTAGAAATTTACCAAGCCCTGAAATCGATGTTTGTCATAAAAGTGCAATAAAAAAATATAAATAAATATGACTTTATGCAAATGTAGCACGCCCAACGTCCAGTTGGCAGTACAGCAGTAAATATCTACACTGTAAAACCAAACAGTCAACTTTATCAAATGAAATGAGTGTAGCTAGCTCAAAATTTAGTTAATTCAGTTCTCATTTGGAATGAGTTTTGAACTCATTACTAAACTCAAACATAACTCATTACCTCAACTTAAATGGAGTAAGCTCACAGTACTCATATTGATTCGTTTTTTTTGGTTTGTAGCAATCGGTTTCCTCAAACAGTTTGAGTTGTCTTAGCCTATTGGGATTTACAGTACTCAGTTGGTTTGAGTTCTCTTCAGTTATCGGGTTTTACTGTGCTTAAATTGCTTCATTTACTTAAATGGATTAAGTTCCCAGAACTCATTAGGATTAGTTTTTGAACTTAAATGGTTTGTTGCAATTGGTTTCCTCAAATGGTTTGAGTTACCTTAACTTACTGGGTTTTACAGTGTATGTGACAGAAATTATGAGACGGTCGATGTTGTGTTGTTTAAAGTCGAGCCACTCTAGTGATGACATTATATCAATCATTTGATCACAATGTCTTATAGCTTCATATATATTTCTATGACTGTGAAATAGTCTTTAACCAAAAATGTGTTTATACAAAACGAAAATGTTAGTAATACCCCTTTCAGCAACTTTTATACAAAAAAACATAGCATTAATAAAGGATTTGAGCGTGGCGGAGCCTTTTTGTTAGCTTTGAAGTTATTATAACACACCCAGGCTCGTAACAGCTGTTATAATACAGTTTCAACAAACGGATACAATCTCTGCTTTTACTCTCTAACTCTTTAACAACACGTTACCTTACTAAACTTGTGGATACACTTAAGTAACATGTTCTCTTGACATATTATAGAGGTTGTGACAGGATTTACTCACCTATGACAGAAATAATGGGACCGTCAAAGTTGCGTTGTCGTTCAAAGTCGAGCCGCTCTAGTGATGTCTGTCTTGCTGCTCACTGTTACCCTTAGGGCGTACTCACACTATGTACAGTTCCCTTTAACCGTGCCAAAGCACGCTTGTCCCCCCTTCCGTCTTCCCCGACGGCCCACAATCACATTGCATTCGGGCCTGAGCATGCTTACGTCATCGATGATGCGCTGTTCAGTGTAAGAGAAGCGCTCTCGGAGATTTCAGTGGAGATTTCTTTATATCATTATATCATTTCAGTGGTTTGATATGCAGTGACACACAGTCAAATATTCCGCCGAACAGATCAGCCTCTGCTGAGGCTCATAAACAATCATGACGTCCTCGTGCTGCAGGAATTAGAAGGTTTACTAAAGGCGCAGCTGTCGTGTAGTGAGGGGTTTGTGTCTTTAATCTACGACAGTTTGCGTTCATAAAAAAGTAAGAATGATTAATAAATCCATATGAAACAGTCCCCAAAAGTCACGTCTCCTCTTCAGTTTGGGTCTCAGGCGCTCTGCACTCACACTACAAGTGTACCGCACCAAAGCCCAAGTGAACCGCGCTCAGGCACACCTCTTCCAACTGGGCCAGGGCCGGCCAACTGTACCGTGCCTGAGCCTGGTTCAGCGCACTCACACTTCTAAAATTATCCGGGAAACGGGCCTGAGCACGGGTCGGATTGCATAGTGTGAGTACGCCCTTAGCATCCCTAGACCATGCACCGTCCCACCCATACTGTCCACACAGGATATTTCATGTAAATACAGTATTAGATATAGCAATGATATAGAAAATCATCAACAAAGAGAAGCAGGAGACTCGTCTGTCACTGGGTCTTTCAGGAATCAGTCTCACACTCTCTGATCCTCCATGAACACCACAGCATTAGCTCAGGATACGGCCTGGTCCAAGATTATGGATACCTTGGCATAATTTCTTCACAGGTCTCGGATCGCATCAATGGCGCTACATAATCTCTAGAGCAGAGATGCCCAAAGTAGGGCCCACGGGCCAAAGTCGGCCCATGGTAACCTTTGATTTGGCCCGCCATCCCGTCTGAAAAGAGGAGAATAATGGGGAGGTGGTTGGGGTGAATGCCTTTGCGAGTGATCGTCATTTCGAGTCTAACATAACCTTTCTTTGTTTCATTACTTTGCTAGAAAAAAGCTAACTGAAATAAAAAGATTCAATTAAATACTGTAAATGAATCAGACTTTTAAAACTTAAATAGTGTCGCTTGACAGATGCACAAAACATCTGTGAGCAAATCAAAGTAAGCTCGACTCGTGTATTCAGCAGTGAACTTGTGTTATAAAGGATAATGGGATTGTTTATTTTTTACTTTAAGTTCATTATAAAATGTCAAGAATGACACTGCAATAGTCAACATGCTTTTAAAGCAACGTTAACTAGTTATTTGAAATATTTCAGAAGAAATTAGAAAATTACCCATGGCAAATTTAATATATACGGTTTAGTATATTCGGCCCACAGCCCCACATCAAGTTTGCTTATTGGCCCTTTTTAGGAAAAAATTTGGGCACCCCTGCTCTAGAGGCCTCGGATGAGTATCCTCAGGTGAAAATAGAGAATAAAGAAAAAACATAGCATAGCTGCTGTTTACAGTGTATATAAACGAGATGCAAAAATGAAATGTTTATAATATATAGAATTATACTATATAATTATAATTAGGGCTGTGCAATTAATCGCAATCGCAAAAAACTTGCAATTTTAAGCACATGCAATTTCTAAATTGCAAAGGCTGCAATTTTATCTGTTAATTTATTGTAATTTCTGTTTACGTTCTTGTGCGCATGATTTTAATATGTTAACCAATCAGAGCTGACGCAGCACACCGGGCAATTACAGCTAAGCTGAGAGGGAGAAAGATGTTAACCAATCAAAGCTCATTTTACAACTTATTTATTAAACTTAATATTTAAGTTATTTCATTGTGAAATGTTTTGTTCTGCACTTCTTGTGCACTGAATACAGTTAGAATGCATGTATGTAACTTTGTTTGAAAAAGCAAAAACAGTTGCCAGAAATCGCAAATAAAATCGCAATTGCAATATTCGTTTAAAAACTCGCAATATGATTATTTGGTCCATATTGCACAGCCCTAATTATTAGGAATAAACATACATGTGTAATATAAACAAGTGACTCACCATTCAGTGTTATTAACTAACCATCCAAATCAAACCTATACTCTCTGCTCACTCAATTTACATTAAAAAAATGATTTGTTGGTTGGTTGTACAGTATATGTCCTGCTGTCTCCTAGAAAACTTTCTAATCTTTTTTTTTTCTTATGCTATTGAGGTAATTCCCCACAAGCCCTTGAGTAGATAATTAAAATACATTATAAATGACTGCCCTAGATTTAATCCTAAATTAGAGATCCTTTTTTGGACCAAATCTGCTCTGATATTTGAGTCCTTAATGTAAACAAATGTTTTCTCTTGATATATTGGTTCATGATGTTCTTCACAAGAGAATTGATGTTCTGCAAGTGGAGAAACGGCGTGTTATAATGCATTATTGTGTTGCTTTTTAGGTTGCACAGACCACAGATGGGATTGATGCAGACTTGTGGAAAGATGGCCTGTTCAAATCCAAGGTGACCCGCTATCTGTGCTTCACCAGAGCTTTCTCCAAAGAGAATGTGAGTCAATACTTCTGTTCTTCTTCAGAAAATTATGGAGATTTCAATGGTAACATTTCATAAATAAACACAGTTGAAGTCAGTATTATTAGCCCTTCTCAATTATGTTTTCTTTCACAAATTTCTGTTTAATAGAGAGAAGGTTTTGTTTTCAACACGTCTAAAGATAATAGTTTTAATAACTAATTTCTAATAAATGATTTCCTTTACCTTTGCCATGATGACAGTAAATATTTTATTAGATATTGTTTAAGATGCTAGTATTCAGCTTAAAGTGACATTTAAAGGCTTAACCTAAGTAGGCAAGTTAGGGTAATTAGTCAAGTCTAACAGTGGTTTGTTCTGTAGACAATCATAAAACATTGCGGAAGCGGGCTTATAATATTGATCTTAAAATGGTTAGAAAAAAATTAAGAACTGCTTTTATTTTCAGCGAAATAAAACAGATCAGACTTTCTTCAGAAGAAAAAATATTATAGCAAATACTGTGAAAAATTCCTTGTTCTGTTAAACATCATTTCGGAAAAATTTGACAAAGAAAAAAATACCCACTGGAGGATGAATAATTCTGAATTCAGCTGTACGTGTCTTGTCATAATACACCATTGTTTTACTTAAAATACAAATTTTATGCAATTTGTGGCCATAATATTTTATTGTAGGCATTTAAGACTTTACTTGGAGTTTGAGCTTCACCTCATTTGCAGTACAACAAATCCTTGTTTGCTTAAACGTTCTTTAAATATTCGTAATTCGTAATTTCAATAGCTTAATAATTGTGTTGGAGTATTGGCTTAAATGCATCTAAGATCAGAAAAATCTGTGAATCAGTTAAGGGCTCAAAGTCTGTAAACCCCTCCCTTCCATAAGTCAACTCTGCTCTGATTGGTCAGCTGATTGGCCAAGTTTGTTTTGATTGGTCAGTCTGTATCTATTACATTTGAAACAACTTCCATTTCAGAGTGTTCATATGTTGCGGAAAGGTGGGCATTAGGTGTGTGTCACTGTGTCCGTGGGCTCTGAAAAAGTCTTAAAATGTCTTAAACTCCAAAAGCTAAATTTCAGGCCTTAAAAAGTCTTAAATTCACTGGAATATTGTCTTGCAGGTCTTAAATCATTTTAAATGGGTCTTAATTTTCCTTTGTTTATGCAAAGCTACCTGGTCGATCCAACACACATCAACTTACCGACAATACATCTCAATAAAACTTAGCAAAACTCTATTATAACTAATATTATAACAGTCTGTTGTGCATACATTTATTTACGTTATGTTGAAAAAAATTAAAAGTCTGCTTGTTTTGACAGTAATTAAAATATGTTGCTAAGATATAAGTAATTAGAATTTGTTTTTTTGAAAGGGCAAGAATTTTTTTTTCATTTTATTTTTTTATTGCTGGGCCATAAAAAAGCCTTAGCCTTTATGTAAGTCTAATATTTCATTCTCAATGGTCTTAAAAAGTCTTGGTGAAAAAAAAGATTTTTTTTCTATTTTAAATCTTTTTCAGGTGACGCTTAACAGATTCAGGAATTTTTTTACAGTATTTCCTATAATATTTTTTCTTTTGGAGAAGGTCTTATTTTATTTTTCGGCTAAAATAAAAGCAGTTTTTATAATTAAAAAAAAAAAAAAAACATTTTAAGGTCAATATTATTAGCCCCCTTAAGCAATATCTGTTTTTGATTGTCTACAGAACAAAGCACTGTTATACAATGACTTGCCTAATTACCTTAACTTTACCCTAATTAACCTAGTTAAGCCTTTAAATGTCACTTTAAGCTGAATACTAGTATCTTGAAGAATATCTAGTCTAATATTATGTGCTGTCATCATGGCAAAGATAAAAGAAATCAGTTATTAGAAATGAGTTATTAAAATTATTATATGTTTAGAAATGTGTTGAAACAAATCTTTCTGTTGAACAGGAATTGGGGAATAAATTTTCAAGAGGGCTAATACTTCAATGTATATTATGGTTATATTACTAATGACTTCAACTGTATGTTACATTCCCTATTATACACTTGGTGCAATAAGGCACCAGACGTGTTTGCCGAGATGTGTTGCTATTTTCAGACCAGCGCAACAGTAATTTTTCCGCTTTGCACCACGTTGTTAAAATAGCAAATCTATTTGCACCACTTTGTGGTCTCATGGGTGTGTCGGTCTAGAAAAGAGGTGTGTTAAGGCGCATTGTTTGGGGATTGCTATTTTGAGGAAGTAAAATAGACTGTGCAATAGACCAGCTGAAAGCAGGTCTAAAGTCCAGCGCAGAGCCTGTTAGTTGTGCACCTAAAATGGACACATTGCTTAATACACACAGTATGTACAGCAATACACAAATATCTTTACAGATGAAAAAGAATTAATGGATTAAAATGTTACAAAAAATGATCATTTTCGACATAAATGTAAAAACCACTGTCTCCATGCCTCCTTCATTTCGGAGGGCTTTTTCAGATTATTCTAAACAATTTGCTTGTGTATAATGTTATTATTATTATCAGTATTATTTATTATATGCATATTTATATTTGTTTTATTGAAAACAAGCTTAGATTTGTCCACCTGTCATGTTTTGGACCATATGGGGCATAAAAACATGATGTGTGTTTGGGTTTAACTCAGTTGTTTGACCATACTATTATTGTTCATTTGTTCATTTGCTGGAGATTAGAAATGAATTTAGAAATAGTTTTAAAACAAATCTTTGTGCTTAACAAACTAAATTAAATATATAGGTTAAAGGATGTCCTTTAGCCTAGAGCGCGTACAACACAGTTTCCTTATCCACCAAAGAGAGAAAGATAAAATAAAGAGGCTGAATGGAGGCAGCTCATTCTTTATCCTTGATTGCAGATGATCTGTTAAACTATGTTCTTACTAGTGAAGCGTTCAGTTTTTTTTCACTTGCAAAGTCGCCATGTAAATGGCAAATTTGCTATGGTGTGACGCAACTGACTCTTAATTGGAATGGGAGATGAGATTCTGATTGGTTTATGCTCAAAACACACCCATAACTCATTAAGAGAATAAGCACAACCCTGTTAGACCATACGCTGTGGCACAAACCGCATTTTTCCATCCTTAAAATAGCAAAAGCGGATTCGGACACACCCTTAATGCTTTTGCGCCCTGTGCTTTAGACTTTGCGCATAGATCATTAAAATAGAGCCCAATATGTGTATTAATAATGCACTTTTGTTGTGAACAAATTTGCCGACTGTTTACATTAAAAGACAGCTATGTAGCAAATTGCAAATAAGAAATTTTTTGAAAACCCATATAACCTGCTCTTTAATACAGCATTAAATCAGTCAAAAGGCTGAAAACACAGTTGAACATTTTACAAGTTCAGTGCGTGCTCATGCCGGAGTGTTTATATAACATATTATCTTGTTGGAGCTGTAGGGCTCACTATAATTTGTCACAGGATCTCCTCTATTTGTTTTTTCAGACAATTTCTTTTTGTTCATGGAAACAAAGCCGCTTCCTCTCCTTCAGTCTCTGTGGTTTGGTCTAGTCTTTTTAAAACTCAAGTGGAAAAAACTTTAAGGCAATATTTGTGGTTTAGTTTTGCTTTTATGAATGTTTAGGGATTCAGCAACTGTTAGTTTAGTCTCGGTGAACTCATTCATCCGAGTGTTGACAAAACAGCACATGTAGAAAAACCCTCAGGTTATCCACTAATGAATAAAGATAAGCCCAACACTTGATTTCTTCGAGAACATTCCTTTAATCCATCCCAAAATAAAAATCAAATAGATCTTCCATTATATTTTACAATTTGTCAATTGTCAATTGAACAGACAACGCTTCTATGTTTGTTCTTGCTGTCAGTTGCGGGAAAAATTATCGATGAAAGGTTTATGATAAAGCTCTGTGAGTTTGAAACTGGGTTGAGGAGCCCTATGCTGGATTCAGTGACTGGCACTCGTCTCCCATGCTGCTGTTTGGGCTGCCGTGAAGGCCCTGTTGGCTGACTATGTGTGCGCGTGCTAAAAGCCATCACCTGTGCTCGTTATAATCATTATAAATATGCCGATCAAACTGAATACAATCTTACACCAACAACACATAGCAAGCAACATGTTGATAAGATCAAATTAGATTACAAACAATCCTGTTGTTTAGGATGTGTGCACCACTGCTATTATGTTTACACATGTAATAAACTAAACCAATTTAAACCAAAATACACAACGACACTCTATCAAACCTCTCTACAATCTACAGTGATGAGGAATATGGTCACTCACTGAGTTATTAACGCACAGCAATACTACACAAAGAAAGGACAGACTTTGAAGGAATAAACAATGTGGGGAAAGCTGTGTTATAGTGCACTGGACAAGTCTGAACAAGTTCGACCAGTGCATGTGCGAGGCAGGCAGTTCTGTACAATTATGGCCCATTTCCACTGAGTGGTATAGTACAGTACAGTTCGGTACGCTTTTAAGGCCTTTTCCACTTTCTAAAAGCGTACCGTACCATACCACTTTTTAGGTCACCCTTTGTAAAGGGTACCAAGGGCACCAAAAGGCGAAGCTAAACGTGCAGCTGAATGCTATTGGTTTACAGAAATGCTTCATTTGCTCACGCAACAAGCCAGAATGAAAACAAAGGACCCGCCATGTTTAATACACAGCCGAGAGACAATACACCGAAATAATATAAACGTATAATAACGAGCCATGGTTGACCAGAGCTCAACATTGTCGTCATCTTGAATAGCCACAAAGCCGAGAAGAAGGGCAGATTCTCCCCTGTCTAAAGCGTGAGCGGTTTCGCTTTCTCACTTGCACCCGCGTGCGCATCAATATTTGAAATAACAAACTTCTTGAGCTGATGATGATAACGTGCCCTTGATTATTGACCTGCTTTTGAAACCCGATCCTGTGCGCTTGATTA
>CAIGQQ010029522.1:203080-218653 GCA_903798035.1 Danio albolineatus
CCCGATCCTGTGCGCTTGATTATTGACCTGCTTTTGAAACCCGATCCAGTGCGCTTGATTATTGACGCGAGACTGATGCGTGCAAATACAAAGAAGAAGCCGGAAAACACAAAGGAGCAAATTATTTTTTCAACATGAAGAAACTGCTAGACTAACCTGGACTATTATGAACTCGGAATGATAAAATTGCTTTCTAACAAGAGGCTACATGTGCTGATACAGATGAGAGGTTTGCACTGACTGTGGACTCTATTTTGTGTTTTGTTTTTGAACCTAAATTGGTAACATATCAGAGACCGTAAGGGGCTGTATGTGTTCATATATGCTGCATTTATTTATTTATTATATATAATTGCGGACAGTAGGCTGTTTCGCATCATTGATCTGCAGTTATAATCACATCATGTTTATAGAAAGGTCAGTAATGAACATTTATACACCAGTGTTTTTGTGTATATTAAAGCCTCTGTTTTGTGAGAAGTGCTTCTCGTATGATTTGTGAACGACCCGTACAGCTTTACTGTAGACATTTCCTCGAGAAAAAATGACTTCGACTGAAACTTTCTGTTGTACACCACGGCCACCAAAAGAGTACCCTTTAGCACTGGAAACGCAAGCCTGAAAAAGGTGACCCGTACCGTACCGTACCATACTGTACCACTCAGTGGAAACGGGCCATTACGTAATCTATCAGCTTTAAGATATCAGCCTAATTTTGACATCGGACCGATAACGATTACATTAAAAATGGCATTTATCAGCCGATAACAATATGGCCGCCAATATATCGTGCATCCCTAGGATCTTTAATATAAATTGGTTCCTGTGGATTTTAAAAATGCCATACTATAATATACCTGGCTGGTTGAGCTATGGCACAAAAGTACTTTTTGGTTGACGAAAGCTCACGTTTCAGTAAAAACGAATGCTGTAAGAGGTAAAGTAACGATTTAGCCTAAAAGGAAGGACACCTCTATAGAAGTTGTCTATTTACATTCTGCTGTATGTGCTTCCTTTTTTCTCTCCACAGAGCCATTTAGGAAACGTGCTTGTAGACATGAAGCTCATCGACATCAAGGACACGCTGCCTGTGGGATTCATTCCTATTCAGGAAACTGTGGACACACGTAAGAGCTCCCCCGCATTTACAGATCACTCCTTCTCCAAATGTGAAATCTGGCTTTGTTTTGAAGCATTCGTGTTCACACTAGGACTGCACAATATATACAGTGAGGGAAAAAAAAATTTGAACCCCAGCTGATTTTGTAAGTTTGCCCACTAACAAAGAAATGATCAGTCTATAATTTCAATGGTAGGTTTATTTGAACAGTTAGAGACACAACAATAACAAAAAAATCCAGAAAAAATGTGTTTCAAAAAGAGTTAGAAATTAATTTGCATTTCTATGAATGAAATAAGTATTTGATCCCTTTGGAAAAACGTGCTTTAGTACTTGGTGGCAAAACCTTTGTTGGCAATCACAGAGGTCAGCCATGTGTTGTACTTGGCCACAAGGTTTGTACACATCTCAGGGGGGATTTTGGCCCACTCCTCTTTGCAGATCCCCTCCAAGTCATTAATGTTTCGTGGCTGATGTTTGACAGCTCAAACCTTCAGCTCCCTCCACAGATTTTCTATGGGATTAAGGTCTGGAGACTGACTAGGCCACTCCATGACCTTAATATGCTTCTTCTTGAGCCAATCCTTTGTTGCCTTGGCCATGTGTTTTGGATCATTGTCGTGCTGAAGTACCCAAACACGACCGATTTCTATTCTGATTCCTCACCGTTCTCATTATCATTGAAACTCCACGAGGTGAGATCTTGCATGGAGCTCCAGACCGAGGGAGATTGGCAGTTCATTTATGTTTCTTCCATTTGCGAATAATTGCACCAACTGTTGTCACCTTCTCACCCAGCTGCTTGGTGATGGTCTTGTAGCCCATTCCAGCCTTGTGTAGGTCCACAATCTTGTCCCTGAGATCCTTGGAAAGCTCTTTGTTCTTGGCCATGGTGAAGCGTTTGGAATCTGGATTGATTGATTGCTTCTGTGGACAGGTCTCTTTTATACAGGTAACGAGCTGAGAGGGCTGCCAATGTCAGATCGTTACCTGTATAAGATCCACCTGGGAGCCAGAGATCTTGCTGACGGATAGGGGATCAAATACTTATTTCATTCATAGTAATGCAAATTAATTTCTAACCTTTTTTGAAACACATTTTTCTGGATGTTTTTGTTATTGTTGTGTCTCTCACTGTTCAAATAAACCTACCATTTAAATTATAGACTGATCATTTCTTTGTTAGTGGGCAAACTTACAAAATCAGCTGGGGTTCAAATAAATCTTTCCCTCACTGTATAATGATTGCGGTAATAGTATAGACCTTTTTCTTCGTTGCTGCATGGAGGGCGCCATACTGGCCAGCACCTTCCGGTAGTCTGCTTAGAACTTCCGTTAAGAATTGTCATCAGCCAGAGCAGCGTTTCTCAACTAGATGTCAATACTGTTTTCAGTGGCTTTCGGAGTGTTTTTGTAATGCAATACTTTAATTTAGAAAGAAAGACGTGTGTTAAAGCCGTTATACTTCTGTCAGATGCAGTTCAAGTGCGAGAGAAAAACGCTCTCCTGATTCAGTGTCTGCTGTCAGATCAGTATAGCGTCAGTGTTCCTGACCTGTCAGCTGTTATAATGTACTCCATGGCTCTTCAATGCACACACACACAATACATCACTGCATTATAAAGAGCAAACCGTATTACTGGCATGAAACAAGCAGGTATGTAAGCTGTGCAATTTCCAAAAATTACCAAGTAAAAGTCCGTTACTAATACTACTAAAACTCCTGAGACTACTGAAGATCTACACTGGCTTCCAATCGAACCCAGAGCCGAATATAAAATTCTCCTGCATGCATTCAGGGTCATCCATAACCTCACGCTCCTCCTCCTCCTCCATTCACCTCTCTGTTCCCTCTGCCCGTCTCAGCACAATGGGGAGCAGAGCTTTCAGTCGCTCTGCTCCCAAACTCTGGAGTTCTCTTCCTCCTGACATCCGCAACATTGACTCTCTCCCTCTGTTTAAATCCAGACTTAAAGGGCCACGAAACCCCCCAGTCTCAGCGTGGTGTTTTCACACCTCTAGTCTGGAAAAGCTCAGTAAAGTGGGTGTGTCCAGCTCTGTTTAGGTAGGAGTTTCGGGGAAGGGGAAAGAGGGAAGGTTTTGCATAAAAATGGGAGTTTCCATTTGTGCACGTGCTCATTTTCACACAGACGGTGTTTACATGGACATCAGTAATCGAATTATTTGCCAAATTATAAATTTGTGGACTTCAACAGCACTTTCTCTTTATTTTCGGATTTGCGTGATGGGCAGGACTTCTGTCTATGGTTTGGTGACTGTAGTTTTATTGCTAAATAGCTAACAGGGGTTTAATAGAGAGAATAATTGTGTTAATGTGCTTTATGAAGGCTGATAAACAGCGTCGATTTGTTTGGAGCTGTGTCTGAGTCCACTAGATTATTTCAGAGATGCACCCAGCTCTGTGAGCTCATAAACTCCTCCAGAAACTGAACCTGGATGATGGAAGCTTTCAGCGGTGCTTCTGACTTAGCCGAGCCCAGTTTGATGAACTGTTGTCGGCTGAAGGATTTTCCCTCGGGACACTAACAACAGGCGCTACGTCATAATCACACCCCCACAAGAGCAAGCTCCTGATTGGTTAACGCGGCGCGAAAGTCTGCCGAAGCTCATTTTCATTTCATTTTCAAATTGAAGCGATTCGCGCGAATTGCGCGTTAAGCGTGTCAAACGCACGGCACCATTTGCACGTATCGCGCAATTCACGCGTATCGCGCTGCAGGATGCCTATTCGCGCCTTTGCATTGACTTAACATGTAAATCACTCGCGCTTGATGCGTCTTCCGCGTCTGCTGTGAACGCAGCATAACAGGTACAATCTTCGAAGCTATCATGCATATTAATGAAGTTGCACCCTATACACAATAGAGCGCTCTGGTTGGTTTGAACCTAGTCTATCTCATGAATTAATGCCGTACACTCAGAGACGTCAGAATGTTCTGGCCCGGACAGACGTCCACTCTCCACGCTGAAATACACGCAAGGATCTCATCGGCGTGACGCAGCTTCAAAAATTTGTTTCAAACCGGAAGAACGAATTTGCTCGAAATAACGCAAAAACAACCAATTTTCACTTTTTAGTCAATTATATTTGTCATAATAGTGTTCATAGCAGCGTGGAACACATATATGACTGTCAACAGTTTAAAAAATGTGTTTTGGTGTTTCGTGACCCTTTAAGACTCATCTGTTTATAAAAACGTACTCTTTATGACAGCATACTAGACTCTGTATCATGTTTTTGTATTTTATCGTCTTCTCTATTTTATACTGTCGGTTTATTTTTAAATTTATTGAAAATTAAACCGTATTAAAGCGCCTTTCAAGAAACCCAAGGTCACTGCACAACCGGAATGCTGAATACAGTAGTCGATCTGCTTCTGTCTTTGCCTTGATTTGCTCGCCGATGTCTTGAGCATTGTCCTCTATCTGTTAATTAACAGTATTTTTACATTTTAAAAGTCTGATTAATTCCCCACATTTAATTGAAACAGTTCATTTTAGTTGGCTTTTTTGTAGCTCCCCAAATTAACAACGAACAAAAAATTACATTCAATTGAAAATTACGATCTCTATCACAGGCATTCACCACTACCAACTCCACATCATTCACCCTCTCTTTTCATATGATATCGCAAACCAAACCAAAGGTTACCATGGGCACACTTTGCCCCGCTTGCCCTACTTTGGGCACCTCTGTTTTAGTATGATCATAACGAATACATTTTTAAATTGCTGATAAAATAGTATCGTGTAAGTTGTAAGAAACTTCATTATCACAACTCTAAATATAACAATATCATATGTTGTTCCAGTATCCTGCAGCCCTGGTTCCCATTCTTCAGCCAGCGTGAATGAAACTACTGTAAATAAACCAAGCAGCAACTTTAACCAGCATTAAAGAGATGCTTGTTTGCCACTAATGTATTTGCTTTCAGACTGATAATGAATTCAGCCTCCTTTGTGGGTTTAGTTTCTGTTTCATGTTAAATAATTAATCGATTGTGTGTGAAATGATCCTCTTTGTTTCCCTGCACTGACCCCGTTCTGTCTGCCGTGAATGTCCCTTTCACTTTCTTCGTTGTGTCCTGTTTGTGCATCTCTGCAGAAGAGCCGGCGTTCAGGAAGAGGAGGTTATGCATTAAGTTCATCCCGAGAGACTCCACTGAAGCCGCCATCTGTGACATCCGGATTTTAGGACGCTCGAAACAGGCTCCACCACAGTACACCTTCATAGGGTCAGTTAGTTTCACTACATGGCAAATGCCTTCGGGATGTTTAAAGCACACTTCGTTAGTGTTTCATGAGGGAATTGATAGTGATCTGCTGGTTGGTACAATGTACAATATATACAATATTTTGTTGCGCGTTACATATTTAAACCGGTTTGTATTTTAAATATGTGCATGAATATTGTCTTGGAATTTATGCAAATATATTATAATTATATAAGCATTTATTATTATTATTATTATTATTAATAATAATATATACTGTAAATATATGAACAATATGTCTTTATAATATCAATAAAGCAGTTTTTATTTAAAATATTTTGCTTATTTTATTGCATATTGCATCTTTAAATTAATTTTTTATTAATTTAAATATTTTAATATGTAGATACATATGCAAATATAGTGTGTGCATACACTATATTTATTAATAATAATATAAAATAATATAAATTGACTATTAAACTGGGTGTATGGGTGTGAAGAATGAAAAGAAAATGAATGAATAATAATATATACTATAAATATATAAACAATATGTCTTTATATATCAATAAAGCACAGTTTTTATGTACAGTATATACAATATTTTGCATATTTTGTTGCATATAACATCTTTAAATAATTTTTTTATTAGTTTAAATATTTTAAAACGTAGATAAATATGCAAATATTGTGTGTGCATACACTATTTACTATTTAATAATAATATAATTTGACTATTAAACTGACGCGGCGCAGTGGATAGCGCTGTCGCCTCACAGCAAGAATGTTGCTGGTTTGAGCCTGGCCTGGGTCAGTTGGCATTTCTGTGTGGAGTTTGCTCCGGGTGCTCTGGTTTCCCTCACAGTCCAAAGACATGTGGTATAGGTAAATTGGGTAAACTAAATTGTCCATAGTGTATGAGTGTGACTGAGAGTATATGGGTGTTTCCCAGTGATGGGTTGCAGCTGGAAGGGGATCCACTGCGTAAAACATATGCTGGATAAGTTGGCGGTTCATTCCGCTGTGGCGACCCCCTTGATGAATTTGTGATTCTATTTGTCCTGCAAATAAGAACTCTAAAACGACGTCCTGACGGCAGCAGCTGAAACACAGAGTACAATAGACCCTTTTCACACTTCCGCGTTCGCGAAGCGGAAGTCGTCATAGTAGGGTATACACAGCGATGGCGGCGGCTGGAGCGTACGCGTTTTCGCACTAACGTTAACTCAAAAGATTTGCGACAGAGAGTTGTGATCATTTTAAATTAAAATTTAATATTAATTGTCTATATAGAGAATTCTCTTTGGTTGTCAAAGCTATTTGTTTAGCTTTGAGGAATTTAGTTAAAGATATGGTGCAATACTCTTCTGTAATACCTACACTGGTTGATTTGTCAATTGATAGTTATTCATTTCTGGATATTAAATGTAACAACAAGGTCTTGACATCACTACTGACAAAATAATATTTTCCTCTTCCTGATAAAAGAAAAGTTTTATCTGAGAGATTTTCTAAAACAGACACTATTGAAGTTAGAGAAAGATACCTGTCATTTCCCTTGGTACCTAAAATGAAAGAAGTACATTTCAAAACAATTAATGACATTTATCTGTGTAATGAGTTTCTCAGAATAAGATTTAATTTAGACAGCAATGCTTCCATTTTCTGCTTGAAAAGATATTAAATCTCAGGAACAATTTTATAGTTGTTTTTATTGTCAAATCCTTTAGGGACAGATTGTATGAGTGGTTGATGACAAAAAAAATGTAATACCTGCATTTGACATATTGTGAAATTTGGCATTTTTATGAAAAACAAAGAAATGGAATTTCTGTGTTATAATATGTTGGTTGTAGCAAAATGTTATATTCACAAATGTAGATTTTTTCAAGTTTCTCCAAATGATTTCAACATTTTATATAAATCCATAAAACTGGTAAAAACAAAAGGTGCCTTAAATCTCTCAAAACTTTTGTCAGCTTATATGGACTGACCCCCCTGCATGTAATGTATTTTATTTTGTATTATTAAAGGTATATTTATGTTATTATTATTATTATTATTATTTTGTACTATTTTGTTAATTATGTGCTGCTTGGATATAATGTTATATGTTTAACAATTGAAGTTGAAAAGGCCTGTTTGTCATTTGAAGGTTAAATAAAATTAAAAACTCAAAGATTTGCAGACCTTTACATTTCGAGATGACAAAGGTTACAAGTTCTTTTACAAGGGATATCTGCACGAATACAAAGGTAAGGCAGTCAAATATGTTATTAATAGTGCAAGGGCTATTCGTAAGCGAACTCCTTTGGGTTTTCATGATGCAGTGTCTATGGTAGTGAATATGATGGTAAAAGCTAGAGCACGATGAGAATTAAGGCTGTATAAATGTTCAAAAAGAGAAAGTTCACAGTTCAGATGTTTGTTCTTAAGCTGCATTTCTTTTTTTGCATACGTGTTTATTTACAGGAAAAAAACATGACTGTCGATAAGCAATTATCCCCTCATCTTTAAATACTCAATGTTCAAGGTCTAAGAAATTAGTTAAAACTTGAAATCAACAGCGTGCTGTAACGACAGCAAGAAAAATAAAAACAAACGGAGCTTGCAACAGAAAACCAAAGAACAAACATCTGAACTGTGAACTTAAAATTTATCTTTTTGAACATTTATAGAACCTCACACATCGTGCTCTAGCTATTACCATAATACCCACTACTTCAGACACTATACTGTACCATGAAACCCCAAAGGAGTTAGCTTACCAATAGCCCTTGCAATAATCATCACGTATTTGACTGCCTTACCTACGTATTTGCGCAGATATCCCTGGTAAAAAAAAAAAAAACTTGTAACCTTTGTCAATCTTTTACTTAAATGTCGATGAATTCATCTGGATGAATTCATCTGGACATCTCCAAATGTAAAGGTTGGCAAATCTTTGAGGTAGTGTAAAACGCATACCCTTCAGCGGCCGCCATCGCTGTGTTTACCCTACTATGACGACTTCCGCCTCGCGAACGCGGAAGTGTGAAAAGGGTCTATGGGTGATCCGGGATGCATCGGATACCCTGAGCTCTCTTTAAAACATAATTATGGTAAATTACCATTGGACAAGTTTGGGTAAAGATTGATGATCTGCCACCTTCACAAGGCTACTCAACCTGTTCTTATTTGACAAACTTAGATTACCATACCAAGCTACAATGCAGAAAAATAAAACAGATTCACTAAATTGATTATAAGACAGGGTCATCATAGAGGAACAAACCCAAAACCATCAAAGTTTCCTCAGAAAAAAGCGGTCTTTGTTGAACTGTATAATAGACAGCCTGGGTGTTAGGTTGAAATGTCAACATATGGTCAATAACGACACCTAGATATCTATGTGTGTCAACGATTTTAATGTCCAAGCCTTTAATATTTGTAATGCTGTGGGTAGAAGAAGCCTTCCTGTAATCTACCGCCATGTCTTTTACTTTAGTATCTGTGTCATTTACATGAAGCAGTGTTTATACAGATCAAACGAAACGCGTCTGTGTGTGTGTTTGTGTTTCTGTCTGCTGAAATGAGATTTTGTTTATCCTCTTTCAGTGAGCTGAACAATATGGGCATCTGGTACCGCATGGGGAAAGTACCACGAACGCAGGACTCTTCACCTGTACAGAACAACTCCAGCAACAACACCACCAATAACATCCAGACGCTCACCAACAACTCCACTCCAGCGCCAGTCATGCCCAAGTATGCCCGTGTGTCTGTCTGTGTGTGCGTGTGTCTGCCTGTCTGTGTGTGTCTCGAGTCTTAAACCTGAGGAAGTGTGAATTGTGTTTGATGCAGAAAATAAAGATCTGAAAGAAGGAAAGGAAACAGAAAAGAGGAAAATAAAACACTTGGTTAATCATTAGAGATTGCAGATCTAGGAGAGGATTTGTTATCATTTAGAATAAACAGTTGCGTTTGATTTACATTTTTTTTTTTAAGGATACCTGTGTAGTTCTCAGCATGTCGACATTGAGGCCCCGTTTACACTAATGTGTTTTCGTTTTAAAGCGCATAAGTTTTGCTACGGTTACGCCATCCGTCCACACTACGCCGGAGTTTTCGAGCCCCGAAAACGGAGCGTTTTGGAAACGCTGGAGAGGCCGTTTTCATTCTAAAACGCTGCTGCTCCGTCTGAGTGTGGATGGGGAAAACGGAGACATCTGAAAACAGAGGCGTGGCTGCTGAGATCCGCTACGTGATTGAGGCTTTTGGGTCATTGCGTAACCTTCCCTTATTCGTCAAGCCCCTATCACATGACTATAACGCCAGCAGAAGACGACAGACCCGACTTCACTGTAAACAACAACATGGACACCGAAATGGGAGCGTTGTTTGCACTATTGTCCATTTTAGGCGCCATTGTGCAGTTAAACTCTGCCTTTTTTACTACAACAGCTGCATATATTGTCATTTATTAAATGAAGAGAAGATTGACGCAGCTTCTCCTACTGCAGCAAATTACATCTTTACTGTTGATATTTGGTGGCAGTTAATCAGGATGTGACGATTTTGTCTGCTTTGACTAGTTAACGCTGCTTTATTCACACGTCTTTTATGCGATAATCGAGTTTTGTGCAGAAATTTCATTCGCATTGTTGAATGGAAACATAGCTGTTGTCTCATGCATCTGAAGAGATGCGCAGTGGTACAAATCTACATTTGTTGACAGACAGTTTGGGCTTCTTATCAGAATTATGGGAATTGTCGGCCCGGCAATATTGAATTGGACAAACATTTTTTTAGTCTTCTGCCTCACCCAGAATATAAAAGTACACATAAATACATTTAGATCATTTACTTTAGTCATTACTATTGGAATGTGAAGAGACTTTCAACAGGCACAACAAAACATGTTTCTCAAGACAATCACCTACTGCACCTTTAAATTACTGAAAGAAAAGCAAAACCCCTTACAAATGATTGCTTACCAGAAGGAATGGTGTAAAGGTTTAAAACCTGTCTGTATGTTTTAAGACTGAACAATTCCGTCAATTCAGAAATCGTTTCCAACACCGCTGGTGGAAATGCAGATGCCAGCACTCATTCTTCCATCTTTTTCTAAGCTCTCTTAAACAAACTGATAAATGAATGAATAAATAAATACCTGTATTTTCTGGTTGCATTATAAAAAAGAGAAAGATAAACATTTAAACAGTATGTGGCAATTATAACGCTTCTAAAACAACAAATATAATGGTCTAAAACTTTTGCACATAACCATTATAAACTTTTAAACATTAAAGACTTTTATGCACTTTGTCCATTGTCCATTTTAGGCGCCATTGTGCAGTTAAACTCTGCCTTTTTTACTACAACAGCTGCATATATTCGCAAGAGGCAAGCTACTGTTCGAGCACTCACTAATCGCTTTCGTTTCAAGCGGCGTAAGCCCTATTTAGAATGCCGAGCGAGACACATGCTTCCTGTTTATACTTGAACGCGCATGCCCAGGGTGCGCGAATGGTCACGTGATATACGTTTTTGGTGGAGTAGTGTGGAGGGAGATATGTTCAGAAACGCTGGGTGAAACGCTAGTGTGGACGCGGATCGTTTTCATGCTAAAATGCTGTTTTAAAACTAAAACGCACTAGTGTAAACGGGGCCTAAATTACAATTCATACTTCTAACAATTCAGTGACTCTCTTTTGCTGTGTTCACAACAGACATGGCAAGTGTGGATAAATCGCGCTATTCGCACGTAAATAGACGTGTGAACATTTTGAGTTTACTTGCTTCGTTCGCGCGTACAAATCCACTTCATTCGCGCGTACAAATCCGCTTCGTTCGCGCATACAAATGCGATTCATTCACACGTACAAATCCGATTTGTTCGCGCATCAAATTCACTTCACAACAGACGCGGATTCACGTGAAGGGCAGGGCTTCTATCTATGACCTGGTGACTGTAGCTTCATTGCTAAATGGCTAACATGGATTTTATAGAGAAAATAACTGTGTTCATGTGCTTTATGAAGGCTGAAAAACAACGTTGATTTGTTTTGAGCTGTGTCTGAATCCACTTTATACTTTCAGAGGTGCACCGAGCTCTACAAGTTCATAAACTCCCTCTAGAAACTATACCTGGATAATGGAATCTTTCAGCGGTGCTTGAACACGTCGTGCTGCGTGTCGTGTGGTCCTTTGCCTCCACATCGTGCATTAAAATCCTTTAACGCACGGCAAGCCGTTGATTATCCCTTACTTATATTTGACATCCATCTATTGCTGCTCCAAAACAGTTATCTTACCAACATTTTTTGTTTATTTATTGTTTGTTATCTATATTTGCCATCCATCTGTTGCTGCTCCAAAACAGTTTTCTTTCCAACATTTTTTGTTTATTTATTGTTTGTTATCTATATTTGCCATCCATCTGTTGCAGTTTGGTTACCAACATTTTTTTTTATTATTATTTTCTGATTATTTTATATTTATAAATATTTGCCAACCGTCTATTGCCACTCCAAAACAGTTTGATTACCAACAAGTATATATATGTTTTTATTATCTGTAATGCTATTTGTATTTATTTTTATATTTTGTATTTATTTATAATATATATTTATTTATATATTACTTGTATTTATTTATATTTATTTTATTTGTTGCAGTTTGGTTACCAGCATTATTATTTTTGTATTTATCATCTATATTTCTATTTATATTTATTTGCCAACCAAGTGAATTTATATGAATTCATGAATATGAAAATATGAAATTATTTTGTTTAAGGAAATGACTTAAGAGTAGTCCATTGAATAAATATCTAAAAATATATACAAAATATTAAGTTATTATTTATTGAACCATTGTATAACATATCATGTTTACACTTTTGATAATAAAATAATAGGATTTCATACCAGTCTGGGGGTGCATTATATGTAAAATATTTAATGCATTGTTTCCTACCAGAACTAATTAATTAAACATGTTATAAATTAATGGAAAATGCTGAATAAAAGTAATGCATCCTGTTTTCATGATAGCCCCTTTTAAACTGACTGGTCGAGCATTTTGAAGTGTGTTTATCACACATCTGATGTTTATGATGTTGTTTGTGTCTCTGGGTTTTCTTAGCCTGTGGCGTTTCTCTGTTTCTCCAATGGGAAGTGTCTGTTCCAGCTGTTTCCTCTCTGTCTGTCTGTGCTCTGCACACTGTCTGCCTGCGATTTACTGTTATATTTATAATAGGATACAACAGCACTGAAGTCACACTCAACCACAAATGGGTCTCGATGAGTGTGTCACCGTTTCTGTCTGTAGCCCCCTAACATATACAGTACATCTGGACTCGACATATTTTTTTTTCTAGTGTTTCACAACAATTAAGCTGTTATATCATGGAAAACAAGAGATTTACCATTACCATTTAATTATTTTATTTTATTTTTTACCTACAGATATGATTTCACAGCATTAACAGTGATTTCACTCATTAAATTAGTGAAAGAAAAACAAAACCCTTACAAATGATTGCTTACCAGAAGGAATGGCGTAAAGGTTTAAAACCTGTCATGTACCTCACATTATTAGCATTTAACACTGAATAAAGCACATGAGGTGTACCTGAGGCGATCATTGTCAGTTTTCTGTTGTTCAGCTGTGAGAAATAGAAACCGTTTCTAAAATATCAATTCGAGGTGTTGGTTAGGACAAAAACTGCTTTTAATATGGAGAATATTCCTATAGTGTGCTGTTGCTTTTATTTAGAATATTATTTAAATCACCCTTTAGGCTCAATCGTCCTGTTGGTTCTCAATCTGGCAACCTGCGCTTGTGTTTGTTTTGATCCAAGAATGCAATGCCTAGTTCAACTACTGAGTGTCAAACTTACATACTGCACCTTTAAATTATTATTTATTGGACCGTTGTATAAAATATCATGTGTACACTTGTGATAGGCGCCACGGTGGCGCGTGAGTAGCACGTTCGCCTCACAGCAAGAAGGTCGCTGGTTCGATCCCCGGTTGGGGCAGGTCCCGGTTGGGCCAGTTGGCATTTCTGTGTGGAGTTTGCATGTTCTCCCCGTGGTTGCGTGGGTTTCCTCCGGGTGCTCCGGTTTCCCCCACAGTCCAAAGACATGCGGTACAGGTGAATTGGGTAAGCTAAGTTGTCCATAGTGTATGTGTGTGAATGAGAATGTATGGATGTGTTTCCCAGAGATGGGTTGTGGCTGGAAGGGCATCCGCTGCGTAAAACAAATGCCGGATAAGTTGGCGGTTCATTCCGCTGTGGCGACCCCGGATTAATAAAGGGACTAAGCCGAAAAGAAAATGAATGAACACTTGTGATAATAAAATAATAGGATTTTATGCCGATCCGGGATGCATTAATTGAAATGTTTTAATTAATTAATTAGGTCCCACTTTATATTAAGTGTCCTTAACTACTATGTACTTGCATCAAAAAAAGAAATACAATGTACTTACTGTGTTCATAATGTATTTGAGAACAATTGTGGTGCTCTTGAGTTGGGATAGGGGCAGGGTTTGGTTGTATCGGTAGGTTTAAGAGCGGGTTTATGTGTAAGGGATGGTCAACAGTGTATTTTCAAATGTAATTACAGAAATTAATTACAGATGTAATTACATAAAGGTATTTAATCAAACATAAGTACAATGTAAAAACATGTATTTACACATACATTGTAACGAATTATTAATTTCTGTGTAAGTACAAATTAGTTAATATATTAGTAATATAAAGTGGGACCATTAATTATTATAAGGAGCACATCACAGGTTGTCATTGTTTAAAAATGAACCAATATGAATATAAAACTAACTTCAGCTCAGTAAATCAGGCTAGGCGGAATAGCGCTATTCACTGATGATTTCTTGTTAAACTATTTTTATTTTATTTTTTTACCTACAGATATGATTTCACAGCATTAACAGTGTTTCCAATCATTAAATTTGTGAAAGAAAAGCAAAACCCTTACAAATGATTGCTCACCAGAAGGAAAAGGACCTTATGCAACTGAAAATAGTCACATCAGTCTTTCGCAGGAAGATTTCAGTGGCTGAACAACACTTTTGTGCATATAACCCATTCATAACAACAACATCTACATCAGCTCTGCGTGACTGAAATAGTTTTAAAACACAACATTACCTGTCTAACAGAAATACTTCAGCCATTGTGTCATCCTTCCTCCAGCGAGCAAAACTTACTCCAATATTGATTCAGCATTTTAAAAAGTTTTGATGCAGGGAAGCCCCTACAGTGTTTACCTGCTGCCATGAACTGAAGTCTTGGAGGACACTTAAGCGTATTACTCTTAAAGTGACGTTGTTTGATGCCTAATATGCTTTTAATTGTTTAAAATAAACTGAACAGAATGATATTAAACTGATGTTTACACCATATCTACATTTTGAAATCGCAGCAACAGCTGGAGGTTTGTAGTACACAGCATGTTGTTGCAATGTTTACAGTGCTGATCCTATCCTTCCGGATTTCTTCCCACCGCAGCCTCGCTTTCGTGTTTTAAAATGGCGCCTGCGTGAAATAAGCGTATTGTTTGCAAGAGATGGGGAGAGCAACAGTTCTTTCAGTCACATTGTACCATCATGTTACCATCTTGAAAGTTATGTTTGTTGTAAAGAAAACCGAAGATGGTGATTAATAAACCCAGTAATTCTTTGATTTAACCGCATCTCAATGCTTCATGTGATCTGAAGACTCCCCTGCTAATCAAGAGGCTAATATGAACGCACTAGCCGCAACAGCACAGTACTGATATATCTAATATATAAAATTATTAAACATGTTCAGTATTTGTCAAGGTTGTCAGTCGGATAAAGGAGACATTTGGTCTAATTTCAGCAGCGGATGTGGTTTTCTTTTTTATATTTTAAGCTGAGGCACTTTGATTTTAATAGTGAGGCTAAAGAAAGTGTGTTGACTATTTATTTGATTGAGTAATATTTAGTTTCTGTTTGTGTTTCCTCACAGGCACATATCCATGACGCTGCCCGCATGTTTCAGAAAAAGCACAACCAGACCAGACTTTGAACACCAGAACTCCAACCTCTATGCCATTTCTGGTACAAAGAACACACAAAACACACTTGACCCAGAATAGACTCTTTATATCACGCTCCATATATCATCAAGGCAATGCTGGAACCAACAAAGCAACAAAAGCAGATGGAGAGATAT
>CAIGQQ010029522.1:266418-279659 GCA_903798035.1 Danio albolineatus
AGTATTTCGCCTTTAATTTTACATTTTAAAATTTTTACTAATTAATTGTAGTTTTTTTTAGTACTTTTTAGCTTTTTTTTGTCGTTTTAATATGTCGCCTTTAATGTTACATTTAAAATTGACTAATTAATTGTAGTTTTTTTTATTTAGTACTTTTCATTTAGCTTTTTTTGTCGTTTTAGTATTTCGCCTTTAATTTTACATTTAATTTTTACTAATTAATTATATTTTTTTTATTTAGCACTTTTATTTAGCTTTTTTGTCTATTTAATATTTCGCCTTTAATTTTACATTTTAAATTTTGACTAATTAATTGTAGTTTTTTTATTTAGTACTTTAGCTTTTTTTTGTCGTTTTAATATTTCGCCTTTAATGTTACATTTAAAATTTTTACTAATTAATTGTATTTTTTTTAATTTAGCACTTTTATTTAGCTTTTTTTGTCGTTTTAATATTTTGCCTTTAATTTTACATTTTAAATTTTGACTTATTAATTGTAGTTTTTTTATTTAGTACTTTAGCTTTTTTGTCGTTGAAGTATTTCGCCTTTAATGTTACATTTTACATTTAACTATTTATTTGAAGTTTTTTATTTAGTACTTTTATTTAGCTTTTTTTGTCATTTTAGTATTTCGCCTTTAATTTTACATTTAATTTTTACTAATTAATTGTAGTTTTTTTTTATTTAGTACTTTTATTTAGCTTTTTCTTTTGTCATTTTAATATTTCGCCCTTAATGTTACGTTTTAAAGTTTGACTAATTGTAGTTTTTTTTATTTATTTAGTACTTTTATTAAGCAATTTTTTATTAGTTTTTCGGTAATTTTAGTATTTCACAATTATATTTTAACAGATTATTTATTTATTTATTTATGTAAAGGTCCATCTATTAGTCCTATGAAAAAACTAACATGACGGGTGAACGTTAAATGTGTGTAAGCCATTTTAGCACATGTGAAAAGAAATATTTTTTATTTGTTAATTTTTTATTTTTTTTTAAATCCAGCTCCAAATTTAATCTGACTCCAATTTATAATAATTAAAATTTAGATTCATCAGATTCAAGCCGATTACCTTATAGGTTATGATTTGGTATAATTTAGATCAATTAACCTAATAAACCCTTATATTCAGTTAATGGTTCATCGTTTACCTGAAGTCGCTTAGAGTCAGTATGCTGGCCAGTTACATCTGCTCACAGACACATCCTCACCAGTTCTGGCTCTTAGATAGAGGATATAACTGTAAACTAATTTCATTTAGGTCATTTTAGGCCGCCCCATTCTTGCTCATATATTAAGGTTTGATTTAGCCGCTAGATTATATCATACTAAGTCAGTGATTGTCAGAAATCAACAGGTCTCTAATGCTGTGCATTAAGGCTGAATGTATGACTAATCCTGGACGTAGGCTGCGGAAATATAAAAGAAGTTATTCCGAAGAATGTTGGAAACCATAACCAACAGTAACCATTGACAACCATAGTGGAAAAATTATATACCATGGCACTCAAAGTCTACGGTTTCCAACATTCTTCAGAATATCTTCTTTTGTGTACTTTGTTGTCCTTGTCATTAGCATATTTTACAATTTTAATTAAGTGTAAAACTTTGGGGAACTCATCTTGCAGTTCATTGTGCTACATAAATAAAGAAGCTGAGGGAAAAGGAGGGAAAAGAAACCTCAAAGGTTTTCGGCAATTAGAGCAAGAGTAAATAACGACTCATTTTTTTAAAATTGGAAATTAACTTTAATTGCAATCTATTAGAGTTCTTTTGTGTGTTTTATGTTGTTTGCAGAACAGCAGACGCACACGCTGTCCTTGTTCGAGGGCACAGACAGTGATGTAATGATTTTCAAATGTGCAAAAGCAAAAACATCCACGCAGTATCATTTTACAGCATGCCTGCAATGCTGAAAGTCAAAGGGGAAGATTTCTAATGTTTTTAAACCATCGACTAGGCCTGTCACAATAATCAATATATCGACTCCTTGCACAACACATGGCCATGACCTCAATAATATTTGATGATGCAACATATATCACCAGTGGTGTAAAGTAACTAATTACAGATACTCTGCACTACTGTAATTGAGTAGTTTTCTCAGGAATTATAATTTACTGAGTAGTTTTATAAATGTGGACTTTTACTTCCCCTTGAGGACATGTTTAGTGCAGTATCGGTACTTTTACTCCACTACTGTCCTTCAACCTGCGGTCACGACTTTATTTCTTTCTTGTCTGTGGTCATTGTCTACAGTAGAAAGATCAGTCCTGTGATTCCTGTCCAATTAAATCACACATAGAAAGTAAATCACATCATACTGAACAACCTCAAGACATGGGCGCTTTATAAACGCAGCAAACCTTTGGGAAACATTAAAAATGTCCAAGAAGATGTCCAAAACCTGTACACGCAATGATCCAGAGACTGTTTATAGACTGCATGTCACTGAAAATGATGGATGTCGACTGTATGATGACTGAAATCACCAAACAGCCTTAAACAATCACTAAATGAAGCACTTGAAGAATGGAAGGAAGGGCCAAATAAAAGGAAGGACCGAACAAGGAATGGAAGGAAGGATCGAAGAACGAAATCAATGAAGGAAGGATTCAAGGAAGGACTGAACAAACTAAGGAAGGAAAGAAGAAACGAAACAAATAAATAAAGGACCTAATGAAGGAAGGAACAAAAATATGAACGAAAGAATGAGCGAACAAATGAAGGAAGGAAGGAAGGAACGAACAAACGAATGAACAAAAGGACCTAATGTAGGAAGGAACAAAAATATAAACGAACGAGTGAATGAAGGAAGGAGGGAACAAACGAATGAATGAAGGAAGGAGAGAACAAACAAATAATTGAAGGAAGGTTGGAAGGAACGAACGAAAATGGGAAGATCCCTAAATACACCAAATGTTGTTTGTGCAGGGATGTGTAAACGTAACATTCTGTAAACGCATCAACTTTTCTACAGTGTAATACTCACTGCTCACTACACTTGATTACTTCTAAATGTCTACTTTTTACTCATACTTTGAGTAATATTTACTACAGATACTTTTACTCGCACTACATTTTTGGACAAGTAATGGTACTTACTTGAGGATGATTTTTCGGTACTCTTTCCACCACTGTATATCACCCATACCAAAACAAAACAATATAAGCAACATTGTGGCTGATGTGCAACATGACCATCTCTATTGGAGGCGTCAGTGTTAGTATGGTTAAAAACACTATAGTACTTGCTATAAATTACTGTACTATATTTCATGAGGGTGCTAGATCTGTTCTTTTTACCTTGCACTTTTTTGTTAACATTTATTTATTTATTTATTTAGGATATGCATTTTCACATTCCCATGCCTGATTATTAAACTATTAAAATGACTATAATTATATTTTATTCTTGAGAATATCTCATTTAACGTGTTCTTTGGAGGAGTGTACTTGCATTGTGATATTATATTGTCATTCTGGCATATAAAAAGTGGCTTAAAATGACAATAATATGATTTATGTCATTTATGTTTTGGTGCAATTTATCATACAGCAAAACAGAGATCATCTATGATGGATTTTCTGCTCTTTTTGCTTAAATATGTGTGCTGTACAGTCAGTGAGCTCTAGATATGAAGCTGAAATATGTGCAGTGTTTTTCACATTGATTTCATGCTCAATTATTGGCATAAGGCATGCTCACACTTAAAGACATATTTTATTCCATAATAGCAATTCTGGATCTAGACTGCGCTGCAAATTTTAAAGCTTCTCTTCAGTAGATCAAGCATGAAAATACTAAGACTTTTTTATATAGAATATACAGTATATTTATTATTTCTAAAAATCTATTTTGCTTGTGGGTTTGTGGAATGTATTACTGAATTCAAATAAGTATTGAACAGTAATTTTATTTTATTTATTAATTTAACCTTTATTACATTTCCCTTTCCTGACAATGTAAAATTATATATTTTTGAGTATTGTATTATTTTGTAAAATATGTAAAAATACAAAAAAAATATTTTACATTTTATTTAATTATTATTATTATTATTATTATTATTATTATTATTATTATTATTATTATTATTATTATTAATTATTTCATAACTATCTAAAATAGTTTATTATATTTGGCAAAAAATATAAGTGTATTGTAAAATAATTTTATAATATATTATAATAAAATATATAAATAATAATACAAAATAAATAAATAATATGTTATAATAAAGTATTTTCCTCTGTGCATTTAATTTTGTTTGTGGGTTTCTGGCTTGTTGCACATAAACGAATACATTCATTCATTCATTCATTCATTTTCTTTTCGGCTTAGTCCCTTTATTAATCCGGGGTCGCCACAGCGGAATGAACCGCCAACTTATCCAGCATTTTGTTTTACGTAGCGGATGCCCTTCCAGCCACAACCCATCCCTGGGAAACACATCCACACATTCTCATTCACACACATACACTAGGGACAATTTAGCCTACCCAATTCACCTGTACCGCATGTCTTTGGACTGTGGGGGAAACCGGAGCACCCGGAGGAAACCCACGCAACCACGGGGAGAACATGCAAACTCCACACAGAAATGCCAACTGGCCCAGCCGGGGATCGAACCAGCGACCTTCTTGCTGTGAGGCGAACGTGCTAACCACTCGGCCACCGTGGCGCCCTAAACGAATACATATTAAAATAATTATATATTTTTTTATTTTATTAGTTTATATTATTGCTCGTTTATTTATCTGTTTATTTGTTTGATTCATTTGCATATATATATAATTTGCTTGTTTATTTATATTTTATTTGTTTATCTGTTTTTCAGTTGACTTCACCATGAGGGTACTTAAATATTTTATTTAAAAATATTGCAAATATTGGCAAAAATATTAAAAAAATAAATAATAATTATTATTTTCATATAATGTGATTTAAATAGTGTGCTTGTTTATTTATCTGTTTATTAGTTAAATTCATTTGCATCTATATCACGTGCCAGTTTGTTTATATTTTTATTCGTTTACTTGTCTTATCTGTGTATCAAATAGCTTCACCATGAGGGCACTTAAATATTTTAAAATAAAATATTACAAATATTGTAAAAATATTTCAAAAATAAATAAATAGTAATAATAATAATTATGCATGATTCATAATGTGGTTTTGGCATATACACACTGCATACAGATGCATAAAAATATATGATCTGAAAACTTTAAAGTGTAACAAACATGCAACGAAATAAGAAATCAGAAAGGGGTGAATACTTTTTCACATGATTGCACATTCCAGTGCTCATTATGCAAAAACTAATAAGTAAATAAAAGTTGTTGGCACGGTGGCTCAGCGGTTAGCACTGTCGCCTCACAGCTAGAAGGTCAGTCAGTTGGCATTTCTGTGTGGAGTTTGCATGTTCTCCCTGTGTTTGCGTGGGTTTCCTCCGGGTGCTCCGGTTTCCCCCACAGTCCAAACACATGCGTTATAGAGGAATTGAAAAAGCTAAATTGGTTGTAGTGTATGAGTGTGTGTGTGTGTGTGTGTGTGAATGGGTGTTTCCCAGTACTAGGTTGCAGCTGGAAAGGCATCCGCTGCGTAAAACATATGATGGAATAGTTGGTGGTTCATTCCACTGTGGCGACCCCAGATTACTAAAGGGACTAAGCCAAAAAGAAAATGCATGAATGAATTAATTTACATCTATCTTGCATCTAGGATTTTGATCTGACAACATGGTGGCAATGTGCAATTTATTATAACGTTTATATACATTTTTATTTGTTAGTGGCTTTGTGGCAAGTTGCTGTAAAGCAGTTTATTGACGTGGGGATTGTGTTATTTTGCATGCACGATTTAGTTTTGACCAGAAGTGCACAAGAAAACAGTTTTCCATGAACTCTGACATGGCAGAAACCCAACCCCAGAGGAGCTATAAACAGCGCTATAGGCCTCCATATATGAGAGAGAGAAAAAGATCTGCCACTTTACAACCACTTAGGAAACACATACATGCACACAAGGTCTCTTTCAAAACCCTTTCTTGGCTTTAGCTCAATTCATTAAATAATTTTGCAGCTTGTGTGTTTTTTGGTGAGGTCGAGCGGTGGGGTTTAGTTCTCCGATATAGAGAGCAGGATTTCACTGTCTTTTTTCTCTCTCTGTTTAGATTCTGATGCTCGGAACAGTATCTCAGTTACTGAATCAACAAGCACTCTTATTAGTCCTTCAGAAATGATGTGGGAATTAGATTTTACTTCCACACAGATTCCTGAACCACTGGCCTCTGGAAGTATTTGTTCACTTCCCAGCACACAACGTCATAAGACCTTAGGTTAGATTTAGGACGTGACGTCAGGTGACCAAAATTCAACGTCTAGCCAGCGTCTACGAACAACATTATTATGACGTCCAATAACAATACCAAATGACGTTAATTTTAAATTGTGTTGACCAATCCAACGTCTAGCCAACATCTTGATCCAACATCATATTGACATCAAATACCGACATTTGTTCGTCAGGTATGGCAACTAAAATTCAACGTCTGATAGACGTCATAGTGGTAACATCCACACAATGTCAAGCTCTAACATCAGTAGATGTAGATGTGTGTTGAAAATCCATGTTGAAATCCGTCTCATGAACACTTTATGATAGTAATTGTGAAACAAACATCACTACTTTTTAAACACATACACTTATTTTACAACATACTTTACATGCCAATGAGCACATAACAGCTGCACATATAATGTTGTATATAGTAATACGCCTGTACATACACTTGTAAATTTGTATATTTGCATTTAACACCTACTTCTTTTTTTTTTTATATATTTATTACCTGTTTTTTTGTCCTGTCTCTGTAATTCTGTTGCACTGTAGAAGCTCTGTCACCAAAACAAATTCCTCATATGTGTGAACATACCTGGCAATTAACCACTTTCTGATTCTGATAAAGCCTTTTCTGATTCTTGGTTGATTTACGTTGGGTTCTGACGTCAATCCAATTTTCGTTTCCAAACAAAATGCAACATCCCCTTGACTTTTGTGTATATTAAAATAATAGTTTGGTCACTTAACATCTTTAGAAATAGAAAGAGAATACATTTAAATTCAACTGAGTTATCAAATTAGTTATTTTTATATTCCTTTAAGATTTGAAAATTAGGTTAAAGTTTATATACACTGTATGTGTGCATGTGTATGTGTAAACATATATATTTATACAACAGTTCTGTCTGGTTCTCGAATCTGATTGGCTGATAACCATGAGATATTCTGCATTAACAGCACTCGCACAGTCTCCTCACTCTTCTGTATTACTCTGCCCTTTTAGAGTGACAGCATATCAATAAACTGTTGGACAACATAATGCACTTTGTTAGGCTTTTTAGGCTTGAATGTAGTTGTTTAGATTGCAACTGTGCAGTTTATTTATAAGGTTAGTAGCTATTTTAATTATTTATGATTTCGGCGATACATCGCGTCGGCATCAAGTGTTTGCTTTGACTTTTTCGAGGTTAATAATTGTGATCTCCCAATTGCAACAGAGCAATACTGGGAAATCTCTGTAGACTGATGACATTTCATGCTGTTCAGCCTTATCTTGAAATGTGAGCAAAATCACCTGTTTTGTCATCACTTTAGACATTACACTAGAGAATCATTTAAACGCTGCTGTTCTGACGTTAGCTGCAGATGTGAATGAATGGCGGAAGAAAGTAGTTCCTCGTGCAAAAGGAGTTTCAGACTCTCCGTGTTTGATTTTCTTTTTTATTTACATGATTATAGTGTTTAACTGTTATATAAACAAAATAACACTCGTAGCAGTGCGATATGGCTGTATATCGGCCCTGGTGGGACACTAAAGCACTTGAGCCAGCGCATGTTACATTTACGTGTAATAAATGTATTTGTTAGATGCTTTAATCTGTAGCGACTTACAAATGAGAATCATTTGAAGGAGTCAAAGCTATGAAAGAACAATATGTAAACGATATGATAATTCCTAGTACTGTACTGTACTGTAGTACGCTATACACTCAGAAATAAAGGTACGTGAGCTGTCACTGGGGTGGCACCTTTTCAAAAGGTACACATTTGCACTAATGGCCCGTTTCCACTGAGTGGTATGGTACGGTTTGGTACGCTTTTATGGCCATTTCCACTGTCTAAAAGTTTACCGTACCACGTTTTGGTCACCCATTGCAAAGGGTACCAAGGGTACCAAAAGGCGGAGCTAGACGCGCAGCTGAATGCTATTGGTTTACAGAGATACGTCATTCACTCGCTCAACAAGCCAGAATGAAAACAAAGGACCCGCCATGTTTAATACACAGCCGAGATATTACACCAAAAAATATATACGTATAATAACGAGCCATGGTCGACCCGAGCTCAAACAAACTTTGTCGTCGTCTTGATGAACAGCCACAAAGCCAAGAAGTGCAGATTCTCCCCTGTGCCCAGTAGTTTTTTACGAGCCCGTCTGAAGCGCAATCAGTTTCGCTTTGTCGCTTGCGCTCGCATCTATATTTGAAATAACAAACTTCTTGAGCTGATGATAATAACGTGCGCTTGATTATTGATGTGCTTTTGAAACCCGATCCTTTCAGAAACAGACAAACGTGAGACTGACGCGAGCAAAAACAAAGGAGCAAATTATTTTTTGAGCAATAAGGAATAAACTGCTACGTTTAACATTTATCATTATCTTCTGGACCATTATGAACTGGGAATGACAGAATTACTCTCTAACAGAGGCTACATGTGCTGGTAAAGATTGCAGACACAGATGAGAGGTTTGCACTGACTGTGGGCTATATTTCGTGTTGTTTTTGAAGCCAAATAATGCATAAATGTCTGCTGTGTGTAGTTTTTCTGTAATTGGTAACATATCAGAGACTGTAAGGGGCTGTATGTGTTCATATATGCTGCATTTATTTATTTATTTTATATAATCTCAGACAGTAGGCTATTTCGCATCATTGATCTGCAGTTATAATCAGATCATGTTCATAGAAAGGTCAGTAATGAACATTTATACACCAGTGTTTATGTGTATAATAAAGCCTCTGTGTTGTGAGAAGTGCTTCTCGTATGATTTGTGAACGACCCGTACAGCTTTACTGTAGACATTTCCTCGAGTGAAAATGACGTCGACTGTAAGTTTGTCGTACACCACGGCCACCAAAAGAGTAGCAGTGGAAATGCAAGCCTGATAAAGGTGACCTGTACCATACCATACTGTACCACTCAGTGGAAACGGGCCATTAAAGGGTCCAATTTGGTACCTCAAAAGTATATATTACTACCCTAAAAATTTTAAGAGGAACACTTTTGTACTTTTTAGGTACTAATATGTCCCCTTATGGTATTAATATGAACCCTTTAGGTGCAAATTTGTACCTTTTGAAAAGGTGCCACCCCAGTGACAGCTCTCATACCTTTATTTCTGAGAGTGTAGACAGATTGCCAGCATTAACAGAAAATACTGACTGTCACAAAGATTGTTTACACCAATCACAATTAAGTGTTTACACATATAAAAAAGTATATATTTTATTTATCTAATAAACACCAACTGATTGACTGTGTCAGCCTAAAAAAAGTAAGACATCAGAAGCTTATGTGTGTGTGTTTGACTGTATTTCACACTCTCTCTCAAAGGAGGCCACAGTGTGCGGAGTGAACGATCTCACACACACGTGATGATCCAGAGGAGAAAACACACACACACACTTATTCTCACCTAATGCTCTGTTCATCTAAACCATCTATAACACATGATTATTTTATTTTACCATGTCTTTCTTCAATACTTTTTATCTTTTGCTTTGGTTTCATGGTTTGGGACACTCTCTGTCAAGAATAAAAACTCTAAATCAAATAGTTAAGTGGTCCAGTAAGCTGATCGGGGTGTCACTAGCTAATCTGGCTGTGTACACCAGGCAGCTAATGAGAATCACAAACTCAATTTTAAGTGACACTGCTCATCCCCTACACTCAGAGTTTCAGCTCCTTCCTTCTGGTCGCAGGTTTCTAGTATTAGGCCGTAGAACGAAACGTTACAAAAATAGTTTCATACCAGCAGCCGTTAGACATTTAAATAAGGTATAGACTAAAGCAGAGGTAGTGCAGTGATTTGTATATTTTAGATTGTTTTAAACATTTATTTGGGGGGAGGAGCGGTGGACGCAAGAAGTGATTGTCTATTTTGTTTGTTGATATGTTTGTTTTTATGTCTTTATGTTCATTTGTTATTATGTGAGCTTTTTGTATGGCATTGTTATTAGATGAGGACTCTGGACTGCAAACCAAATCAACCTTCGGGTATGAATAAAGTAACCTAACCTAACCTATACCAGAGGTGCCCAAAGTTGGCCCCTGGAAACCTTTGGTTTGGCCCCCCCATCCTATCTGGAAAGAGAGGGAGAATGATGGGTAGTTGGTTTTGACAGAGATCGTCATTTCCAGTTTAACGTAAACTTTTGTTTCTTTGTTTAATTGAGGAGCTACAAAAAAGCCAAATAAAATTAAACGTTGCAAATGAATCAGACCTTTAAAATGTAAATACTGCCACTTGACAGAGGACAGAGCACAATACATCAGCAAACAAATCAAGGCAAAGGCAGGAGCAGCTCGGCTAGTATATTTAGCATTGACATCCATTGTGCTATATGGGATTGTTTATGTTTTTATCATAACAAGTTGATTATAAAACATTAAAAATGATACCGCATCATTACTTAATATGTTTTAAAGCAACGTTTTCTAGTTATTTTTAAATATCAGCAAATAAATTAGGAAATTACACATGGCAAATTTATGGTAGGGGCGCCACGGTGGCCTAGTGGGCAGCACGTTCGCCTCACAGCAAGAAGGTCGCTGGTTCGAGCCCCAGCTGGGTCAGTTGGCATTTCTGTGTGGAGTTTGCACAGCAAAAAAATCAGTGTACATTTAACTCAATTTGAGTTTAACTTAACACTCCTTGGGTGTACATATGACTCCCTCCACTTTGGAGTTAAAATAACACATTCTAAAGTGTGAAATTTGTACATTACTCACAGGGTTCATTTTAACACAGTAAGAGTTTATTCTTCAAACTGGAGTGTTATGATACCCTTCAAAGTGTTAATATATATCAAATTTGTATATTACTAACAGAGTTTGTGTGTATATAAGCTAATGAGTGCATATACTGCTTTAGATGAGAATTAATTTATTATAACTTATAATTTGTTATATCATCAAGACTCGTAAAACATACTGGTTTGATCAATGTTTGTCCGAAAGAACTGGTTTAATAAAAAAAACTGGACTTCTCATCTCAAGTGGCAAATACACTGCATATTGGGTCAAAAGTTTAACACTGTAAAAAAAAACAACAACTATTAAATATACGCTCTTTAACACTCATGGATTGAAATGTACTCCGGGTTTTAACACTGAACAACACCAAAATAATCACACTGTATATTTAACACTGGAATTTTTGCTGTGTGCATGTTCTCCCCGTGGTTGCGTGGGTTTCCTCCGGGTGCTTCGGTTTCCCCCACAAGTCCAAAGACATGTGGTACAGGTGAATTGGGTAGGCTAAATTGTCTGTATAGTGTATGAGTGTGAATGTGTGTGTGTGTGTGGATGTTTCCCAGAGATGGGTTGCGGCTGGAAGGGCATCCGCTGCGTAAAAATATGCTGGATAAGTTGGCGGTTAATTCGGCTGTGGTGACCCTGGATTAATAAAGGGACTAAGCCGACAAGAAAATGAATGAATGAAATTTATGGTACGGTTTGGTATATTTAACTTCGGCCCACAGCCCTCAATCTAGTTTGTTTTTTGGCCCTTTATAAGATAAAGATTGGGCACCCTTAATCTAAACAAATGCTTAATTTATTTACAATATGTGAAATAATTGCAATAAACAGTTACAATAAGTCATCATACAAACTCAATGCTCAAAACACTATCAAAAGAAATGATTATCTGTATCCTAATCGACATCCGAGTCATATCTGTGTTCAGTAAATCAATAAAATCTCATCCAGTTGTTTGCATAATGATAAATCTAATATCTGCTGTTTAATGACTCATTATAGCACATTATGGAAATTTTCTTTCCCGTCTGAAGTATGCCAATGACATCAAGAGTGGATGTTTACACTGTACAATATGCCACTGTGTGTTTTCTCCCATATTTAAATGAGCTCTTCACTGGAAGGCTGACATGCAAATATTTGTCAGGCTTTGTTAGTATGCAGAAGCATGATCTGCCTGTGAACATAAAGCTGTTTATTTCAACACATAATAGTTTTAATAACTCGTTTCTAATAACTCATTTCTTTTGTCTTTGCCATGATGGACAAAAATGTGTATGGGAAATGTTGTTAAAGATCACTTGGGAAAAATAATCACAATTTCACAGAGCGCTAATAATACAATCAAATCAGTACATAATATTTGACTACTTATTCTGCAAGGTACTACATTGTAAAACAAAATCTTGGTTACCTTATTTTTAAGTTGAGTCAAATTAATCTTATGAGTCCATTGAACTTATATTATGTTAAACTGACTCAAAACTGGTTGCATAATTTATTAAACTAAGTCCATCATGTTCTAACTTAGGTTTATAAGTTACAATGAACTAAAAACTTATCATATTTTACAGTGTATTATTCAGCTTAAAGTGCAATTTAAAGGCTTAATTTGGTAAACTACTTATGATTATATCATTAATAATTATTAAAAATAATGTAAATGTACAGTGTTCATGTAAGTATAAATATTAGAATTCGTATTAATATATCTAAAATGTTTCGAGGTTGGTCAAAAATGTTTATAATGTAAATTATATATTTAGAATTTTGTTAAAATAAGTGTTTGCAATAAAATTGTATAAAGAAATTTGCAAATCAATTTTTTCGCTGGCAATCAGGTGTACTTTTTTATATGCCTATAAAAAATGTTTTATTTTATTTTATGTGACACTTCATAAAAAAAAATAATTAATAAATTAAATTTATTTATTTATTTATTTATTTATTTATTTATTTATTTATTTAGTTATTTAGTTATTTAGTTATTTATTTATTTATTATCCATGTACATTTCTTTGTAAAATTATTTTTTTTCTGGTTATATTATTCTATATTGTATTGTATTGTATTGTATTGTATTATATTATATTATATTATATTATATTATATTATATTATATTATA
>CAIGQQ010029522.1:302157-315774 GCA_903798035.1 Danio albolineatus
TCTCTTCTCTTCTCTTCTCTTCTCTTCTCTTCTCTTCTCTTCTCTTCGTCTGTCTGTGCTGTATCTGTTCTCCAGCAGGTGTTTAGCAGAGTTCAGATGTGTGTGTCTCCCTCAGGGAAGCTCTTCCTTTATTAACTCTCTGTCTCTTTATGTGTGTGTGTGTTAGAGAGTGAGACAGAAGACACAGGCCTGTCTTGTAACAGTAATTACTCCATTGACATTCCTCCTGCAATAACCCAGCGGTGGCTCATCTGCATAAACTCCGCCCCATAATTTAATTCCCGTCAGTCTCTCTGTTCCTTCTGTACTCAGTGTCTCCTCTATCATCACACTAAACGCAGAGAAACAGCAACTCTTCTGGCCACAGTGCAAAGCAGTGAGTGTGGCTCCATTTCACTCACACTTGAGGAGCTTAAACACACACACACACACACACACACACACACACACACTTCAAAAGCACTGAGAGCACAAAGGGTCCGTTCAGTGTCCCGTTAGCAGGATTGAACCTGTTTGCACCTGATGCAGTGAGGGAATAGCAGGCATAGCTCTGAGGATTAGACTAGATTGAGCTGAGGACAGTTTTCTGGCTCATTTCAGACCAGACACAGGTATTGTCTACACACACACACTTGTGCAGCTATCTTTATGGGGACTTCCTATAGCTGTAATGATGTTTCTACCGTACAGATTGTATATTCTCTCCTCGACCCTTAAACCCGAAGCTTAGACTTAAGCCTGTGGCGCTCTTGCTGCCATTAACCCTAACGAAGATATGGAATGAAGTTTAGGCAGGGTATTTAAAGTAGTTTTGGAATGGTCTGAGGCTAGCTAATGATTAGGGATCAGTTGTAGTCGATCATATCAAGTGCTCCTCTCGAAATTAGTTTGTGAAACTGCACATAATTAGATTTTTTTTTCTTTAAAGCATTGGTATTTTGTTGTTTTTGTGGTTATCACTCAAACACGCACACAAACAAAATCAAACACACACATACATACAACTTCAATCACATACACATGCATGCACGCATAAACATAATTCACAAGTTCAGTGAAAGGCGCCACGGTGGCGTAGTGAGTAGCACGTTCACCTCACAGCAAGAAGGTCGCTGGTTCGAGCCCCGGCTGGGTCAGTTGGCATTTCTGTGTGGAGTTTGCATTTTCTCCCTATGGTTGCGTGGGTTTCCTCCGGGTGCTCCGGTTTCCCCCACAGTCCAAAGACATGTGGTACAGGTAAATTTGTTAGACTAAATTGTCCATAGTGTATGAGTGTGAATGTGTGTGTGTATGGATGTTTCCCAGAGATGGGTTGCAGCTGGAAGGGCATCAGCTGCGTAAAAAATATGCTGGATAAGTTGGTGGTTCATTCCGCTGTGGCGACCGCGGATTGATAAAGGGACTAAGCCGACAAGAAAATGAATGTATGAACATTCAGTGGAAAAACAATATCTAAATATATCTACTAAAAATATCCATCTAGTATTTTTTTTTATTTGTTTGTTTGTTTGTTTTAAATTTGAAAGATGGAATAAACGTCATCAGAAAGTTTGCAGAATAAAACAAAACCTTCATTTTACTCATAGATCCATAAAACAACTAAAATTATGAGACAAATGTAGAATAAAAACATTAACATGGGGCTGTGTGAACCTAATCATGGAAGAAATGACTTAAAGTGTCAAGAATCATTCATTTTCTTGTCGGCTTAGTCCCTTTATTAATCCGTGGTCGCCACAGCGGAATGAACCGCCAACTTATCCAGCATTTGTTTTACGCAGCGGTTGCCCTTCCAGCTGCAACCCATCTCTGGGAAGCATCCATGCATTCTCATTCACACATATACACTAGGGACAATTTAACCTACCCAATTCACCTGTACCACATGTGTTTGGACTGTGCGGAAACCCATGCGAACACGGGGAGAACATGCAAACTCCACTGTGTCGCCCGTGTCAAGAATCAACCAAAACAAAGTTGATTGGGACAGTTGAAGCAGCAGTGAATAGATAAACCCGGCAGCCTTTATTTCAACATCCAGTGTCTAATGCATTGGCAGTTTTCCATGTATGTATAAGTGGGCAGGAGCGTGTGTGTGTGTGTGTGAGAGAGTGGTCTATTTGATTATGTACGTGTGTGCATGAAGCTTCTCTTATCAGATTTGAATGAATGAGCTCCATCATCTGCGTCTGCTGTGGTTTTGCGCCGTTTATGATATCTTTCAACCGAGACCATTTACTCCATCCATGCCAGTAACGCCATTACGCCGGTATTAGATGCGTCAGATAGAGCCGTGGGTAACAGATCCATCTGAAGACTTTCATTCCTGCATGGAGATGTTTGTCCCAGAACAGATTCAAGCTGTTTCAGAGCCACGAGCTGCTTCAGGATTTGCTTGTAGTGGACTCTTGTGTGAGTTTACACTTCTCGGCGGTACTGTACAAGTTTAAAGGTGATTCAGTGTTGTGTGTAGTTAGGTTTGATCAATTAAATTTAGCTCAAGTTTATTTGTATAGTGCTTTTTACAATAGTTATTGCTTCAAAGCTTTACAAAAGGTGCACATTATTGCATTATATTATATACCATATTACAGGGCCATTCAATTGGTGGCAATTTGTTCTGTCCCTCCAATTAGTGTGACCAAGACATCAGAAATAAATTTAGTTGAATCGATAAACGGCCGATATAGTTATGAAGTGACGTGCGTCTGTTCAATACAAGCACGGGCTGCAGTTATATCGTGCACTGATATCGTTGTTGATGATGCAACGATTCGCCAATTTCACTGTGCTGTAATTCGTCACGTTTAACTTAACGTAAAGGCTTCTCAATTGCGCGTTTCTGTTACACGGAACGAACTGCTGTAATTAAACAAAGTTATACCACCTGTGCGCTAGTTTAAAGTTCCGAGCTTGTACGCCGAGACCAATACGCACGCACACTGATTTAACTATAGCGGTGGGCCGTTCCAATATCACGTCCTTTCCGCATGCAAGTATTTCTAATGTGCGTGCGCAAGCAGACAATTTGTTTCACTTTTACTTGATTTTTTTTTATGTCTTTTAATGTTTAAGAGACATGTTAAAGCCCATTAATAAAATTAATTAAAAAAATTAAATTATTAATACATTCAGTTTATTTTTTAATTATCAATTTATTTTGTTAATAAATTAGGGAATTACCATGGCAACATTAAAGTAATAGTTTGGTTTATTTAACTTCGGCCCACCACCCTCAATAAAGTTTGGTTTTTGGCCCTTCATAAGAAAAAGTTTGGGCACCCCTGCTTTAGACTATGTGCCTAGATCATTAAAATAGAGCCCCTAGTGTTTGTAATGTGATGATTGTTAAAGGTGGGAGTCTATCCTAAAAAGAATTGATTCATTGAATCAGAAGCGTTATTATCGATTCTATAAAGAGACTTTTCAATTTAAGAGGGCTAATTATTAATTAAGACTTTCTGTTAGGTCTTTTCTAAATCTTGCTAATACTGATCAGATTCATTTCCGCAAACAGAATTGAATGTTTCTCCTTCAATGAATTGGTTTAAATAACCATATCTAACCATAACATTATGAAAAGCTTGATTTTAGAAGCACACATAATTACTTTTATTGTGAACGATTAGAGAGATCAGCAATATATGCTCCTCAGGGCTGCATTTATTTGATCACAAACCCTCTAATATTATGAAATATTATTGCAAATGTAAGTGTGATGCTTTCTGTTTGAATATATTTTGAAGGATAGTTTGTTCCTGTGATTCAAAGCTGAATTTTCAGGATCGTTACTCATTATCACGCAGATCTTTCTGATGTTTCCACAAAGAGGAATCTTTCATTACTATTATTAGATGAAACCTTTATGCTACTTTATATTGTTATGGAAACCAAATACATTCCTGTTATGAATATCTGTGGCGTTTTTGCTTTTTCTTCTCGCTGGTGGTTCTTCGGTCCGCATGAATTTGAGTGCTTGTGACAACTGAAGTGAGTCAAGTGAAAAACGAATCAAAGAGAGAGTCTTTTTTGGGGCCAGGCAGCGTTTATATCCACAAATCTCTAACATATGTGTGTATGTGTGTATGTGTGTGTGTGTGTGTGTGTGTGTGTGTGTGTGTGTGTGCGCGGCAGGTGAATTCAGCCATAGATGTAAAAATGAATATATATTTTTATTTGATTTACTTTACGTATTGCACATTTAATCATTTTGCTTTGTATGCGTTGATTTATTTTTCAATGATCTTATTTTATCAAATTATTTTGATTTGTGTATTTAATGTTGTTATTTTGTTTTGTTTATTTGTTGTTTACTTTTATTATATTTAAATCATATTTTATGTATTTCTTCTGGGTTAAAGCAGAAGAATTTAAGGTTAAAAATAAAAGAGTGCATTATTGTGACATGGTGGCTCAGTGGTTGGCACTGTTGCCTCACAGCAAGAAGGTCGCTGATTCGAGTCCCGGCTGGACCAGTTGGCATTTCTGTGTGGAGTTTGTATGTTCTCCCAGTGTTGGTGTGGGTTTCCTCCGGGTGCTCCGGTTTCCCCCACAGTCCAAAGACATGTGGTATGGGTGAATTGAATTAACTAAATTGGCCGTAGTATATGAGTGTGAATGAATGTGTATGGGTGTTTCCCAGTACTGGGTTACAGCTGGAAGGGCATCTGCTGTGTAAAACATATGCCAGATAAGTTGGTGGTTCATTCTGCTGTGGCGACCCCTGATGAATAAATGGACGAAGCTGGAGGAAAATGAATGAATGAATGAGTGCATTATGATTTAAGTTTCCAAAATGTTTTTGTTTTTCGAAGTTTTTTTTTTTTTTTTTTGCCACTGAATCTTTGGTTCCTCTAAGAACCTTTCAGTCCTTAAAACCTTTCAGCTTTTTTTCTTAAAGTTTGCAAAACATTTTAAAAATCGAAATAAACTGTATAGCATACAGTAAATGAAGCTTAAATACTATAAAATGAAAAGGTTCACCAATAATAAAATAATACATAAATACATATTTTTGTGGAGTTTTTTTTATACATACACTAGAGCTGCATGATTCTAGCTAAAATGAGAATTTATTTATTTTTTTGCGTATAATTCAGATCGCGATTTTCTCATAATTCTGTAGATGTAAATAAAGGTTGATATCAGTAGGCTATTATTATCGCTATTTCAGAATACAACTATTCAAAATTCTGATGTTGAATATTTATGCTTGAGTCATCGACAACATTATTTGACCATGTTTTTCTACTGGTAAAATGAGACATTTGTCATTATCAGATTCCCTCCTGTATTATATTTATATACAGATTGGCTAAAGGACTACAACTCCAGTCATGCAGCGCACACACACACTCCTGCTCCATATCACGACTAATTGCATACACACCACCGGAGCACCGTCAAAGACTGATTACACTCCCTACATAAGCAGCACATACACACACTATCCTTGCTGAGTATTGTTCCCTGTGTTGTGACTCTACAACGCGTGTCCTTTGTCTAGTCTTTTGTGTTTGATCCCAGCCTTGCTTGTTTGTTTATCTGTGCCTGCTACCAGCCTTGTTGACCCTCTGCCTGTTGTACGTCTATGATTCTGGATTTCCTGTATACATCTGTGTGCCCCTGTTGACCACTGCTATACCGACTTTTAATATTAAAACTGCACTTGGATCCTCAACTTCGTTGTCATTGTCACTCCTGCCGTTACAAGATGCCACAATCCAGTTCTGGGAAACACCCATACACACTCATTCAAGGAAAGAATAAAATAAAAATGGGGAAAATAAAATAAATTTTTTTTAAAAAGAAGTTTTTTTTTTTTTAATAAAATTAACGGGAAAATGTAAATAAAATTAATATATTGACTAAAATGAAGGGATGATTAAATTCAATGTCAAGTAAATATATACTTTTTACATTTTAATTTTTGTTTAATCTTAGGGTGAAAATAGAAATAAGACATTAAATGAAAAAATATATCCATTTATTTTAATAAAACTGAATAAATATTAATAAAATAAAAAAATAATGTGAAAAAGGGGAAAAAATAGATTATAATAAAATAATTATTAAATAAAAAATATAGTAAAATAAACAGGAAAAAATAAAAAAATAAACAGGAAAAAAAATAATTAAAGAGGGAAAAATATGATGCATTGGGGAAAATAAAATAGAATATGATAAAATGATAATTAAATAAAAAAAGGGAAAAAATTTAATAAAATTTAAATTTAATTAAAAAGGGAAAAAATAGCGACAGAAAAATAAAATAAAGAAAAATTAAATTAAGAAAAATGAAATTAAAAAAATGAAATTAAATTACAGTTCCTTTAGAACCTTTTCATGGGGTGGCTCAGTGCTTAGCACTGTCGCCTCACGGCAAGAAGATTGCTGGTTCGAGTGCCGGCTGGGTCAATTGTTGTTTCTGTGTGGAGTTTGCATGTTCTCCCCGTGTTGGTGTGTGTTTCCTCTGGGTGCTCCGGTTTCCCCCACAGTCCAAACTCATGCGCTATAGGTGAATTGGGTAAGCTAAATAAGCTATAGTGCGTGTGTGAATGAGTTTGTAAGAGTATTTCCCAGTACTGGGTTGCAGCTGGAAAGGCATCCGCTGTGTAAAACATGGAATAGTTGGCGGTTCATTCCACTGTGTCGACTACTGAAAAATAAAGGGACTAAGCTGAAGAAAAATGAAGGAATTTGTTACTAAAAAATTAATTTCATTACCAATAAAGTTCTTGCTTTAATTATTTAAAATAAGTATAACCTTTTTATATAATATAATAACTATTTAATCTACAAAGAATCGTTTTGTCAATGAAAATAACAATATTTTTAGAAGTGCAGCAATGGCAGAAGGGTTTTTGTGTCTGCACAGAAAACTCAATCGTTTCCCAAAACCTGCCTGAAACATTGGTTCTGGATCCAGAGAGTGTTAATAAAAGCATGATGGCTGTTCTGTTTGGAGAAGTTGGAGAAGTGAATCAGTGTTCAGAATGCCAGTGTCTGCCAGACCAGTGTATGTGGAGAAAATATGAGCGAGAGACAGTCATCTTTTATTAGAGCGGCGGGTGTTACGAGCACTGAAGAACACGCTGTGGTTTATGGAGAGGTTTTTCTGGCTCTGTTGCATGTTTTCTTTTCCCGGCTTTTCATCGCACGGATTCTGACCCGCCACAATTATACTCACTTCCAATCTCTGTTTAAAAGAGCCACGCTTGGAGTGCTGTGTGTGTGTGTAAGTGTGTGGGTGTGGGTGTGTGTGTGGACATTTGTGTGTTTTTAAAGGGTAAAGAAACCCTAAAACACCTAAACCTTACTACATTTGCACTTAAATACATTTTTGTTATGATCCAAATGAGATGCAGATTAAAACTTTTGGAAAACAATTTTTTTAGCATTTTATTTCATTTTATTTATTTATTTTATTTTATCCTATTTTATTTGAAATGTTCCTATTTAATTTATTTACTTCCTATTTTATTTTATTTTCCCTATTTTATTTATTTATTTATTTAACTTCTTTCTCATTTCATTTTATTTACTACCTATTTTATTTTATTGTTTTAGCTTATTTTGTTTTATTCACTTTTATATAAAAATCCCTAAATTTATTTAATTTTATTTCCCTTTTTTATTAAATTTTTATTTTATTTTGTTTTTACATTTTATTTAGTTTAATTTAATTTTATTTAAAAAAATGTATATAATCTTTTCCTTTAATGTCTTATTTTCATTTTCACTTATAAGATTAAACAAAAATTAAAATGTAAAAACTATATATTTACTTGACATTGAATTTAATCATCCCTGCAATTTGGTCCATATATGATATTTGTATGGTCCATTAATATTTACATTTTCGCTCTAATTTTATATAAAAACAAAAACAAAACAACAACAACAAAAAAAAAACATCTTTTTAAATTATTTTATATTTTATTTTTCCCGTTCTTATTTAGTTTTATATTTTGCCTCTTTATTTCTATTTATTTTATTTTTTCCCTTTTTAATAAAATTATTTTTTCCTATTTTTTATTTTATTTTTCAGTCTTTTTATTTATTTGTCATTTTATTCTATTTTATTTTCCCTAATTTATCATATTTTTCCTTCTCAGTTCATTTTTTGCTATTTATTTTCTTTTATTTTCTCCCAGTTTTATTTTATGTTATTTATTTTTTTCCTTCTTTTATTTTATTATATTATTTCCCCCTATTTTCATTTAAATTGATAATTTTTCTTTTTCTTTTCTTTTTTTCTTTTCTTTTTTCTTGTCAATATATTCTATTTTATTTTCCCTAATGTATCATATTTTTCCCTCTTTCATTTATTCCTATTTATTTTATTTATTTTATTTTTCCCTCTTTTTAAATTGTTATTATATTTTATTACATTCTTTTTTTATTTTACCTCTTTTTAATTTAATTACATTTTTCTTAATTTTTTTTCTTTATTTTATTTTTTCTTTTGTTATTTTTTCCCTTTTTAATATTTTTTTTTCTATTTTTTTTTGTTTGATTTTTCTTTATTTAATTTAATTTCTTTTCATTTATTTTCTTCCTTTTATTTTATTGTCATTTTATTATATTCTATTTTATTTTTCCTAATTAATTTTTTTCCTCTTTAATTAATTTTTTCCTGTTTATTTTATTTTCCCCCTTTTATTTAATCATTATTTTATTATAATATATTTTATTTTCCTTTTTTATATTATTTAAATTTTTCCCTCTTTAATTTAATTAATATTTCCACTATTGTATTTTATTTATTTTATTATTATAATTTTTTTTTGTAACTCCCCTTCTTCTTTCCTCCTTTTTTCCCGCTCAGCCTTTAAAAAACATCTCTGTAATTCCAGCGGAATTATTTTCCATCAAACAGCACATCCTCAGGGCGAAGGGCGGTTTAAGGCCACAGGTTCACCGAGGTCCAATAAAACCCATAACCTGCCGCTCAGCTCTGATTATCACTCAATAATTAGATAGTAGAGACACAGGCAGTCAGAGAGTTATTCTCATCCTCTCAGTCCCCGAGGAAATAATGTTTATTACTGCTGTCTGTCCTCCGTCTGATCATCAGCATTCACTCAACATCTTCTCAACAATATTACCAGGCTACAAAATTAATTAGAATTACAGCCAAAAACTCGCAAGACCTTAAAACTGAGGTTATTAAAATAACGTTAACGCTTTAAAATAAGGTTTAATGAATGTATTTATTAACACGAGCAAACAATGAACAATACATTTACTACAGTATATACAGAAAATAAAGTCATTCATTGTTAGTGCTTGTAAATAAGCGCATTAACTAAAGGCTGTTAAACACTCGATACGTTCGCTTTAGTGCACGCAGCAACTGTGTCGTCATCGCGGTGCTTGCGGAGGTTCGCGGAAGCAGCAAATACTTTTTCTGGAATGGAAAAATTATTGATATTAATTGGAAAACTACTTGGTCAGTCCCCTTTAAATTTTGCCTTTTAAATAAGGTTAAAGAAGTGCACTTTAAAATACTTCACAAAACTTATCCTTGCAAAGTAATTTTATCTAAATTCATGGATATTGATAATACCTGCACATGTTGTAATGAATATGAGGAAGACTTACCTCATCTTTTCTATGACTGTGATGGCTCTCTTAAATTTTCAAACGATGTTAGTGATGAGTTATTTGGGCAAAGAAGTGTGAATTATAGGCTTTCTTTAAAAGATGTCATCTGCACTTTTTCACACCCAAAAAAAACACTCGAGTATGTTGTTAATTTCTACATCTTACAAGGTAAATATTTTTATTCATAAACAGAAATTTGATAATTGTATACCAAAATGCAATATATATTTATCACAAATGGAAACTTTAAAAAAGACTAATACAAATTAGAAACAAAAAGAATGATTTGATGTTAGATTTTATGGAGGAATTTTTTTCTGGTGCTGATCCCCCGCTGTAGTCGATGATTGTGTCCCAAGTTATTTTTATTTTTTATTTATTTATTATTATTATTTTTTAAAAACACTTTGTAATACTTTTTTTTTTCATTTTAGACAAAAAAACAAAACAAAAAAACGGGTCTGTAAAACCAGGACAAAATTAAACAGAACACAGAACGCATGTGAGAAATGAGATGCTGCGAGCTTCCTGTTGATCACATGACCTTCACACCAAAACAACTTCAACTTTAATAAAATTGTGATTTTTAAAAAAAAATTCTTTACAGTGAAAATGTATAAATATTTCAGCACTAAATCACTGTCAATGAAGATCATTTGTAAAATGCAAATAAAAATGATTTCAGCAAGGAAAGTGCTCACACCATGAGTGGGTTGTCGGGGCCCCCTAGTGGCGGTGGGGCCCTAAGCAGCCGCTTAGTTCGCTTATAGGCTTATTAGTTCGCTTATATCAACTAAAGTTTCGAATATGATATTTTAGTGGAGCACCCCTTTAGCTCAGTGTTTCTCAACGGGTGGGTCGCAGGAACATTATTCAGTGGGTCGCGGAGTGTGTGGTCAAAAAAACAAAAGTTTAATTTTTAACTTGTTTTGCGTATACCGGACTTTTATTTTGAAATGCGCGCACGACAACTGATCCCTTTGGAATCGACGTGGAAAGCGTCACGTTGCCGAGCAATAGAGAGTCAGCTCGTGGAGCTGTCGTGATAAGGCGCTGATAAAGAAATTCAGTGAAGTAAGCCTCTCCAAGTTTTGGCGATCTGAGAGTGCGATCAAACCCATCCCATTCAGAACTACGTATTTGTATGAAAGTGGCTTCTCTTCCTTGGTGCAGCTTGAGTCAAAGCAAAGGAACAGGTTGTACATAGAGCACGATCTTCGGGCAGCACTGTGTAACGGTGGTGGTGTGAAAAATAAGTCTTAATTTCTTTTCAATAAAAGAAATTAAAGAAAAGAAGAAAAAAAAAATCAATTTCACAAAACCGCTCCAGGCGGGATTAGAACTCCCTTCCACTAGTCCATGTGGGAACTGAAAGATGCGGCTTTTCCATATATATATATATATATATATATATATATATATATACAGTATATATGATTAACCGTTTTGTTTTAAAAAATCTTTGGGCGCCAGACAAGCTTACCTTGCCAATAATATATATGCTCCGGTTAGCCACGGTAAGCCATACCACCATTACACAATTCAAAATAAAAAAGTAAAGATTCTCTTCAAACAAAAATTCAAACACCTTAGAATTGACTTGGACAATAATGTATTTTACAAAACAGCATTTACATCATTACGGGATCACTCAATCAAAAATCCACAAACTCTATAGTAGCAGAAGTAAAAAGAATAATAAAGCAAACAACCAACAACAACAAAAAACAGGGTTAAATTCTGAAACTAAATCTACCATCACTCCTGACTTTGAAACTCTTATCACATCAGTAAAGCTCATCCTCAGTTATCTCATTATCTTCCCAAATTACTGTTAAGTGAAACAGATGTTTATAATTGCCGTCATATTAGATGTAAAAATGGTTATGATTACTTTAATCATTTTACAATTTGCTGGTTTGTTCTGTTCAACAGGATCAGTGTTCATGTTTTATTAACAGTTCAGTTTTGTTCATGATAACTGAACCTTTCCTTACCCTGACCGCTGTTTACAGTGTTTGTCGTTTTTATTAATATTTCTATAATTTGATACATTTTGTTAAACGTCAGCAATAAAATATTGTTTATTTGTAAGTCTTGCTGATTTTCTCATGATTTTTCTTTCACTACTTGTGTATGTTAACAAATAAATACAAATTAATAATAATTCCTAAAATTATATTACAGTTCCTAAAAATTTAGGTCGCGGCTTGATGACCATGTAAAAATGTGGGTCCCGTGGCCAGACCAGTTGAGAACCACTGCTCTATGCTTGTGTTTTTGGATGTTTATTTTTCGATTAGTTTGAAAAGTTTGAAAAAGCAAAAAAAAGTAATAAATAAAAGTGTAAAAATGTAAAATGAACGTGTGCGAAAGTATTTATCCAGCAGTGTCTCGTGCATTGATTTACTGAGAATCTGTTGTATGTTTTCAGTTGTTCGTGATTGATCAATAAGTGTGAAACCGCTCTGAAAGCTGTCAGATGAGTCTAGAAAGCCGTCGCCTCGCAGCAGACATGATAAAAATCTCTGCTGATGGCTTTGAGGAAAGAGGAAATGTTGTGCTGATGCCAAAAAAAGGCTTGTTGTTTGGAGAATGTAGTCAAAGTTGTGTTGAGATCAGCTTTTGTTGACTGTCAGAGTAATCTGAAGACTCTTTTGATCGTCAGTCAAAACATGCTGAATGTTACTGTAGGCTATTCAGCTCAATCACTTGATTAAAGATGTCTTTTTTTACTAGCTACTACTGCTGCTGCTGCTACACTACCTGACAAAAGGCTTGTCGTTGATGCCGATTGTAAGAGCAACAAATAATAAATTGACTTCTAGTTGATCATTTGGAAAAGTGGCAGATGAATCATCTGTTGAACTGCATCCCAATCATCACCAATACTGCAGAAGACCTACTGGAACCAGCATGGAGAAATCATGGTTTGGGGTTACATTCAGTATGGGGGCGTGCGAGAGATCTGCAGAGTGGATGGCAACATCAACAGCCTGAGGTATCAAGACATTTGTGATGTCCATTACATTACAAACCACAGGAGAGGGCAGATTCTCCAGCAGGATAGCGCTCCTTCTCATACTCCAGCCTCCACATCAAAGCTCCTGAAAGCAAAGGTCAAGGTGCTCCAGGATCGGCCAGCCCAGTCACCAGAGATGAACATTATTGAGCATGTCTGTGGTAAGATAAAGGAGGAGGCATTGAAGATGAATCCAAAGGATCTTGATGAACTCTGGGAGTCCTGCAGGAACGCTTTCTCTGCCATTCCAGATGACTTTATTAATAAGTTATTTGAGTCATTGCAGAGATGTGTGGATGCAGTCCTCCAAGCTCATGGGAGTCACACACAATATTCATTCTGTTTCCACTGCAGCATGACTTTATATTCTATACTGGACATTATTTCTGTTCAGTGACGAAACTTTTGTCTAAGCAGAGTCAGACCGCACTGTCCTAATGAAATAATTAAAAATCAAGGCATGATCATATTTTATTTTGGTAAAATAAGTGGAATCTAGAGGCCTTTATCTTTCATATAAGCCACTTCTGAAACCAAATGATCAACTAGAAGTCAAGTTATTATTTGCTGTTCCTAAAACTTGGATAAGCGACAAGACTTTGTCAGGTAGTGTACTACTACTACTACTACTACTACTAATAATAATAATAATAAAAATATATTCACATATAAAAACATGAATAAATTCTAAAATAAATTAATTCAAAAAGTCTAATTGCAACATATTAAAAGCTTATTATGATTAATAATAATAATAATAATAATATAATAATATTCTAATAAAATTATAAAAAGTTGAATTGTAATATACTACAAACGAAACTATCATAATTAATGCTTGGTAATAATAACAATCATAATAATAATAATAATGATAATAATAATAACAAGAGTGTTATTATAAATAACAATAATGTGTAAGTGTATGAGTATGTTTTAGTGTGTGTGTGTGTGTGTGTGTGTGTGTGTGTGTGTGTGTGTGTGTG
>CAIGQQ010029522.1:349926-361102 GCA_903798035.1 Danio albolineatus
CTCACACGCACAAACTCACTTACACAGAGGCACACACACACACACACACACACACTGTATACATGCAAACACATACAGACATACACAGACTCACACACACAAACTCACTTACATAGAGACACACACATTTACTGTATACAAACACACACACATAACACACACACATAACACACTGTATACAGTACACGCAAACTCTCACACACACAAACTCACACATATAAACACACACACACTTACTGTATACATGCAAACACATACAGACATACACACACGCTTACTGTATATACGTACACACACACTTACTGTATACACACAAGCACACACACCTACATACAGATTCACACACATAGACACACAAACACACTCACTTATTGGATACATGCAAACAAGCACACACACACACACAGAGACACTTACACAAACAGACTCTAACACACACACACACACACACACTGTGTACACATACACACACTTGCTATATACACGCAATTACACACACACACACACACAGACACACACACATACAGACTCTCACACAGACTTACACTGAGTACACACACAGACACAGACACACGTTACTATTTCTCTCATAACTGACAAATATTATATTATATTATATTATATTATATTATATTATATTATATTATATTATATTATATTATATTATATTATATTATATTATATTATATTATATTGTGTAATATCATATAATATTGTATATATAGATATTTATACAACAGTTCTTTCTGGTTCTTCAATCTGATTGGCTGATATCCGTGCAGTATTCTGTAATAACAGCACTCTTACAGCCTCTTCGCCCTTGTGTATTACTCCACCCACATACAGCAACAAGCAGAGGATACTCTACAGTTTGACAAATATTCCAGGTGTTGGACAACATAATGTACTTTTGAGGCTTTTCAGTCGAAAATGTAGTTGTTTATACTGCAGCTATGCAATTTATTTATAAGGATAGTGGCTATTTTAAATATTTATAATTTCGGAGATTCAGTGCATCGGCGGCCATCAGCCTCCCATACTGAGCAGAGCAAAGAGGGTTGACGTTTCCACCACAAGATTGCGACAGAGACCGATTGATAAGTGCTTAGAGGAGAAAAATTAATTGTTTTCTCAAAGTAAATTTCAAACTACTGCTAAACAATTCATTATAAAACTAGTGACATTCTAGTCGATCTCTGTCTTTTGTATGTTGTAGTGCTGTATTTATTGAATATTAGACAACTCTGAACAGAACTGAACTCAAACACTAATAACTGGACTGACATTTTCAATTTACTCTAACCTTCTATGTGAAGCTGCTTTGACACAATCTACATTGTAAAAGCGCTATACAAATAAAGGTGAATTGAATTGAATTGAATTTATACTATAGTAATCTGGTAGTGTTTGCTTTGGCTTTTTCGAGGTGATCTCCTGATTGCAACAGAGAAATACTGGGACATCTCTGTAGACTGATGGCATTTCATGCCGTTCAGCCTTACAATCTTAAGATGCGAGCAAAATCAGCTGTTTTGCCTTATTTAGAAAAGCCATCGTGTTCCGTTAATGTTATTTTGAATATTATAATTTTTTTTATGGAAATATAAAAAAAAATTGTGAGGATCATTTTTGGCTATAGTGAGTTGCCAACTAATAAAATAAATAGTTTTATAAACAATACCGTTTTGCATACCTGTGAAATATGAATTATGTCTTTACGTTATACAGAATTGTAGTTAAATGTTTCCCAGAGATGGGTTGCAGCTAGAAGGGCATTAGATTATTAAAGGGACTAAGCTGAGAAGAAAATGAATGAATTTTAGTTTGCATATTTATACTGGAAATGCATCAGTGCCTTTAAACTTTAGGCAAAGGGGTCCCCTGCAAGGAATCATTATATCTGGGGTTTCCTGAGATTAAAAGGTTTGCAAACTCCTGCGCTAGAGAATTACACTAGCTCTAAAGTGATGTTAGTGAAGTAGCAGCAGTTTCTGCTGTTCTGACATCAGCTGCAGATGTGAATGAATGGGGGAAGAAAGTAGTTCCTCGTACAAAAAGGTTTTTGAGACGGTCCGTGTTTGATTTTCTTTTTTATATACATGATTGTGCCGTCGAACTGTTGTATAAATGTAAAATCACACTTGTAGCAGTGTGATATGGCTGTATATTAGCACTAGTGGGACACTAAGGCACTCGACTTGCCGCCTCAAGCCAATGCACACCATATCGCACTGCTGCTCGTGTGATATTGCCTATGCTCTATAACAGTGGTTCTCAAACTGTGGTACACGTACGACTAGTGGTACACAAGCTTCCTTCTAGTGGTACGCAGAGGAATCTCTGAATAATTAAAGTTAAAAAATGTACACACTTTGAACCCTTTGATACATAAGATAACACCGATGTGATCAGTAAAGTGATTTTAATAGATTAAACCTTTTATTTAAGTGGCTGACAATGATAAATATTGTTAATTAGAAGAATTAATCTGCCTCGTTTTGGAATAGTGCAGTGCTGTAGCTGCCTAATTAGGCCTACTATGCTACGGTACTACTTCAACACCGGTTATTATGGTGGTACTTGGAGAGACAATTTTTTCTTAGGTGGTCCTTGGTGAAAAAAACTTGAGAACCACTGCTCTATTAAACACTAGATAAATGAATCATTTTCAAGTAAAGCATGATTTATGTTTCATAATTGATTCATTTTACCCTGCTATTACTGCTGTTTTACCGATTTAGTAAAGCGCGGCTTCTCTGAACCAGTCCTGCTACTGTTGAACTTCTTTTATGTGTTTTAAGTCAATTATTTCTGAAGTAAGTCATACTATTATCTCCTGTACAGCTGCTTAAATAGGTGACACTATGGCTCAGTGGTTAGCACTATCACCTCAAAGCAAGAAGGTTGCTGCTTCGAGTCCAGACAGGGCCAGTTGGCATTTTTGTATTTGCATGTTTCCTCCGTGTGTTCCGGTTTCCCCCACAGTCCAAACACATGCGCTATAGGTGAACTGAGTAAACGAAATTGTCCATACTAGTGTATATGTGTGAATGAGAGGGTGTTTCCCAGTACTGTGTTGCAGCTGAAAGGGCATCCACTGTGTAAAACATATGCTGGAATGGTTGGCGGTTCATTCCGCAGTGGTGACCCCTGATTGATAAAAGGACTAAGCCAAAGAAAAATGAATGAATGAACGCTTGCTGAAATGAAATGACCACAGTATTAATGCTGTGATCGTGCTCTTTTAATAAAGCGAGGCTGCTGTGAATCAGAACGGCTTGAAGTTGCACAGAAATGCATTTGATTGTCATTATTTTGAGCGTTTAAGTTATTAATAAAGCACGAATCCCACTTCCCACAGTCTGGAAGTTTACAGAGGCGAATGCATGTGGCTCATGGCTTTGAAACGGTCAGTTGTGGTAAATGTGGTAAGTGTGCCGCGTGTGTGTGTGTGGACGACGGTATTTTCCACACAGTGTTTAATGACATCTTAAGGCCTTTTGTAGTGCATATGCATCTGTGCCGTATGGATGTGGAAGAAGCGGTTGGAAAAATCAAACACACATTTGTACAGCTATCTTTATGGGGACTTCCCATGCACTCGAACCTAACAAATAAGATCTGATTGCGTGTAACGTTTCCATGCATTTGGATTACATACGTTTTAACATGATCGCACTAGGGATGCGCTTTAATGAAGATTCATGACTGAAACAGAAAGCCCGAAAAGAGGAAAGCGAGGCTGAAAATAATAATGTGTGTGTGTTCTTTATACATTTGATTAATTAGTTTTGTTACAGTTGTGTTTCTGAAAAGTGTGTGTGTGTGTGTGTGTGATGTTAAAATAAATGTAATATTAAATGCTTTCTTTTTCATAACAATATCTACATTCTGCAATATGAAATGAAAGGTTTCTCAGCAAATGAACAGAGCTGCTTTGCATTATTTTTGCATGACTCTTCTCCCTTTTAGTTAATTGTATCTATTTTATTATTTGACATATAAACTGTGTCTAGTCTAAAGTCTAAAGAGCAAGGTGCAAAAGCATTTAGGGCATGTCTGAATTCACTTTTGCTGTTTTAAGGATGGAAAAATACGGTCTGCGCCCCGGCGCATGGTCTAACAGGGCTGTGCTTATTCTCTTAGTTTTGGGTGTGTTTTTAACATAACTTGCATTAAACCAATCAGAATCTCATCTCTCATTCCCTTTAAGAGTCAGTTGTGTTGTGATAGGGTGCATTTGCTATTTACATGATGGACTTTGTAAGTGGAAAAACTAAACATTCACTAGTGAGAAAACAGTTAAACAGAGCATCTGCAGCGCGAGGATAAAGAACGAGCCTCCTCCATTCAGCCTCTTTACTATTACTCTCTACTTTACTCCTTTACTTTGGTGGAGCGAGGAAACTGCGGAAGCTCATTCCACTGAAGTCATCCATTAGCCCACATATTTAATTTTGTTTGTTAAGCACAAAGATTTGTTCAAAACTATTTCTAACTTCAGCTCTAATCTCCAGCAGAGGAGAAACAATAATAATGAAGTGTGGTCAAACAACTGAGTTATATCCAAACACACGTTCTGTTCTTACACCCCATATGGTGGTGCAGACGTCTCAGAAACCCCACAAGAGGACAAATCTAAGCTTGTTTTTATTAAAACAAATATAAATATGCAGATAATAAATAATACTGCTGATAATAATAACATTACTGTATACAAGTGCAGATTGTCATGAATAAACTGAAAATGCCCTGCCATCGTCTTTCGCGATGTTTCACATTTGGCATCGTACGATGTCTAATGTGAAGCATTGCGATGGACGATGGCATCATCGTCATAGGCTGCGTTGAATTAACTATTTATGAATAATTAATTAATTCATGACGAATTAATTATTTGTAGCCCGCATGGTCTTTGTTTTACCCATAACAAAATCATAAATAAATAAAGATAAGTTACACGCACATTACCGCCTGTCAATCACTTTTTTCGCAGGACTCATGAATAGGCAGAGTGATCTGTGTCATTATAATGGCGTCCACAAACTTGGTTGGTAAAAAAGTTGCACAACAACAGTATCTGAGGTTTACGCTAACACTACTGAGTACAAGCGTGAAGCGAAAGTCTGAAGCAGTGTACTGATGCTGTTACACGTTACCTTATAGATTCAAAAGACATAGACTAAGACAGAGTCGTTAGATGGAGACAAGATTAATTAAAGATCACGTTTAACAACTATAGTGAGACGCCATCCAGCGGTACATCCTTGATTAACTGTCTGACGTGCATTGCTCTCTGGGGTTTTGTGCTCAAAGCAGCCGCTGAGCTGGAGCTAGAGCTCAAATGTGCGCAGGACAGTGTTTGTGTGTCTGTGTGTGGGGTCACGTGATGTGCGTTTTCAGCTGTATAGTGTGGACAAAGGGCTGTTCAGAAATGCTAGATGAAACATCAGTGTGGATGTGGATTGTTTTCATTCTAAAATACCATTATAAATCTAAGCTGTATTAGTGTAAACGGGGTCTAAGAGTGTGTTTTTTGCAAGCGGGTTTGCAACGGGGGAGGGGCGGAGGATCGCGATGCCAGCTCAGCATCGTGACGCCTATCGGCCATCGGCGATGGCATCGTCTATCAACCCAACCCTACATGGAGGCAGTGGTTTTTAAATTTATATACAAAATAATATATTTTGTAACATTTTAATCCTTTAATTGTTTTCATCAGTAAAGATATTTGTGTATTGCTGCGCATCCTCTGTGTATTAAGCAATTTGTAAGCGTTACCTGCACAGCACATAACTAACGCTCTCTGAGCTGGACTATAGAGCAGCTTATAGTTGGTCAGTAGTGCTGTCTATTTCAGTTCCCTTAAAATAGCAACGCACCAACAACACGCTATAACACACCTCCTTTATAGACCAGCAAACCCATCAGTCCACAAAGTGGCGCAAATGGTTTTGCTATTTAAACAACGTGGGGAAAATTATGGTTGTGCTGGTCTGAAAATAGCAACAAATCGCGCCAAACACATCTTGCGCCTTATTGCACCGGGTGTATGATAAAACCCTAAAGATAGCAAAGAGATAAAGATGATATATCAGATCCTCGTGAGTCGTGAATGTTCATCCTCTGAGCAGCTTATTTTCCCTTTGCGTATGAATATGTTGTGATGAATTCCTCATGATGTCTTCATGTAAAGCGGATCTGAGAGATGCTTCTGCTGTTGTTGTTGTTGTTAATCTGTGCTGTTTGGTTCTGATGTTTGCTGCTTCCCTTCAGACGCTCCACAACCTTGGTGGCAGCAAACGAAGGATAAATTATTGTTTGTGTTTGTTACATTTCTGATCTACAACAAGCAAATGCTGAGAGAAGGATAAATAAACCCCTAACACACACACACACACACACACGCACACACACACACACACACACACACACACACAGAGATCTGGAGGATTTTGTGAGCATGAGCGGCTGAGCATGAAGTCTTTCCCTTCTTCAGCCGCTTCTTAATGGCATTAAAGAGGATTAGTTTCAAACACTGCTCTGTCCGTCAAATCCACTGCTTCCTTACGCTCTTTCTCACACTTTTAGACGCCGTAAACATGATGCAGCTTCCTGGTTTGGTTCTTCATTCATTCATTTTCTTTTCAGCTTAGCTCCTTTATTAATCCGGGGTCGCCACAGCGGAATAAACCACCAATTTATCCAGCATATGTATTACGCAGCGGATGCCCATCCTGCTGCAACCCATCTCTGGGAAACATCCAGACACACTCATTCACACTCATACACTACGGACAATTTAGCCTATCCAATTCACCTATACCACATGTATTTGGACTTGTAATGGAAACTGGAGCACCCGGAGGAAACCCACACCAACACAGGGAGAGCATGTAAACTCCACATGCCAACTGACCCAGCCGGGGCTCGAACCAGCGACCTTCTTGCTGTGAGGCGAACGTGCTACTCACTAATTCTCACTTAATTCTTTATGCAAGCAATCCAAAAATTAGCAGTTTTCTATCTTTGGTGATTCATGTTTTTCATGTTTTCCCCATTTATTTCTGCTTTTAAATTGGATTATGGGTATTTGAGCTTTCCTCCATCGACTTTTAATGTTGAATTAGTTTGAAAGCCTTATTTTTATTGACGTTTGCAATAGTTTGAAGTCATATATTGTCTGTATTGGTGGTGTAAATTACGGGAGGAAATCCTGATGAATTTGACATATTTATTTCTCTCTATATACACACTGTAAAACCCAGCAGTCAACTTTATCAAATTAAATGAGTGTAGTGAACTCAAAGTTTACTAAAAGTTAATTCTACTCATTTGTAAAGAGTTTTGAACTCAGTGTTGAAGGTAACGAGTTAATTAAATACCTCATTACTTTAACTTAAAAGGAGTAAGTTCACAGTACTCATATAGATTAGTTGAATTCAAATGGTTTGTAGCAATCGGTTTCCTCAAACGGTTTGAGTTGCCTTAACTTATTAGGTTTTACAGTACTCAGTTGGGTTGAGTTCTCTTCATTTATTGGCTTTTATGTGCTCAAATTACTTCATTTACTCAAATGGGTTTCAAGAGTTCACCCTTAGATAGATAGGTTTGGCATGCTGTCCCGGGAGAGAACCCTGAGCCCTGAGCTTTTTTACTAAGCGGAAGTTCAAACCGTTTCCCAGATGACGTTTGACGATTGCCAAATTAATTTATTTCTGCAGTGCTTTGATATGCTGTGACATACAGTCAAATCTTTTGCTGAACAGATCCACCACTTTTGACGCTCATAAATGTTCATGAAAATCTTTGTGCTGCAGTTATTGGAAGGTTTGCTAAAGGTGCAACTGACGTGCAGTGGGGAATTTGTGTCTTTAATAAACTATGACAGGTGCACATTCATTGAAAGTAAGATTGATTAATAAGTCAATTAAAAGGGACATTCGACAATAAACACAACATAAAAAAACTTGAAACAGTCTGTTGATTAACCTGACAGTAACTTAAATTCCAAGTGCCAAACGCCTGGCCTTCTTGCTTGCAAAATCCTCAATCAAAGTGTATTACACATTGTATGAGACGCTATTGCAGTACAGTTATTTAAATAGTGACACATTTGGTGTTTTGTGTGTTTAGAAATGTACAATTTTCAGTGAATATTTGATTACTGTTCCTTTTTTTGTACTACGTTTACATTTGAACAATAAATCATCTGCTAGCTTCAGTCATGGCCGTTCTCTTGCTAAATACTGATAAGTAGTGGACAAAATCAATAACAAAATGCATACGTCAGTATAACTACATTGCAGACAAAGAGTTTGGATAGCTAGCTTGGTAGTAGGGGGCCCATCCTTATATTTTTTCATGGGGCCCAAAATTGCTAGCAGCGCCCCTGATTACGCTACAGACACCTTGTAATAAACTGCCAGTACATTTTCTGTTATTCTACACTCTCAGAAATAAAGGTACGCGAGCTGTCACTGGGGTGGTACCTTTACAAAAGGCACACATTTGTACCTAAAGGGTCCATATTAATACCCCAAGGGTACATATTGGTACCTCTAAAGCAGAGATGCCCAAACTAGATGGCCCAAAGTAACCTTTGATTTTGCCCACCATTCCATCTAATAAGAGAGGGAGAATGATGGGGATGGTTTAGATTGTCAATTCAAATTTAGTGTGACCTTTTGTTTGTTTTTAAGCTTTGTTTGTTTGTTAAAAGCAGACTGAAATGAAATGCTTCAATTAAATTAAATCTATATACTGTCACCTGACAATGCAGAGAATATGGTGAGCTGGTCAAGTTCAAGGCAGATTCTGCTTGACTAGCGTATTCAACATTGAACTCCACTGTGTTATAAATGCGATCGTTGGGTTTTATTGCAATAAGTTATCATTTTAAAAAGTTATACCGCATCAGTTAATCCAATTTAAAGTAATGGTTTCTTTTTATTTTGAAATATTATGAATTAGGAAATTACCCTTGGCAACTTTAATGTTATATAGTTTGGTACATTTACCTTCGGACCGCGACTCTCGATAATATTTGGTTTTTGGCCCTCCATACTTAAAAGTTTGGGCACCCCTGCTCTAAAGTATATATTAGTACCTAAAATTTTTAAGAGGAACACTTTTGTATTTTTAGGTACTAATATGTACCGTTGACGTATTACAGTTTTTCTCCATTGTTTGGCTCGTTTCTTGAAACAGAAATTACATTCTCAAAACAACATGGTCAAACCTCCAAACCTTAGCACAACACTATAGCTCACTTGCAAAAGCTCACATCTCTCCAAAAACAGTTCACTCATGCATCAAATCTAAATTCCTTTCCCATATGAAAAGTCAGTGCCACAAAAATGGCAAATATCCTTCTCAATTGCTTTGGCTCATTACTTGAAACAGAGCGGACATTCTCAACACTGTTGGTGCTTTTGCCAAAATAATGTGGATGGTTCGGCACAACACCATGGTTCACCTGCAACAGCTCATACCTTTCCCAAAACAGTTCACTCATGTGTCAAAACTAAATTTCCTTCTCATTTAAACAGTCAGTGGCCCCAAAATGCTTCGTCCCTTTGGCATTGTGTAAGCACTGCAAGTCAAAATGTTTAGATGTTTTGTCACAGGAGCTTCTGTGTATGGTATAAGCCAAGACTGGGGATGTGAGTGGCCACACAATTCTCAGATATGGCACCACACATAGTTATTTTGCACACTCTTTGGCCTGAGACATCCACTGTGGCCTGATGGCCAATAATATTATGGCCACATCTTCGGCCCTTGGCTGTTAATTGCTGTAATAAATTGTAATCAAATGTTCCAAGGATTCACCTACAGTATGGTATTCGTGGTATTATGGTCTTGACTAATTTTGACAATTGAACAGACTATTGTGCATGTAATGACAGATACAATGAAATGACGCTGACACATTTTGGAGAGAACAACCATTAGACTGAGAAATGCCAATCAGTTTAGATCAACAAGATCTATTCACTTGGAAAGTGTGCTAAATGTCGGCTGTCTGTACTTAATCATTTGCAAAGATGTACTTAGACATTTGCAGCTTTGTGAAATGAAATTCAATACTGTTGTGAACAATTGCCAAGTGGACTGTAACACTGTTTTGCCAAACGATCTTAGAATTTTGAGAATGTAATCTCTGTTTCAAGAAATGAGCCAAACCAATGGAGAAAAACTGTAATATGGACCCTTTTGGTACAAATGTGTGCCTTTTGTAAAGGTACCACCCCAGTGACAGCTCGCGTATCTTTATTTCCGAGAGTGTACAGGCTTATTTCTCTGGATATTCTTTCTTATATTATTTTACACTACTAAAAGATCAATAAAAGTCACTTTGTTAAACTGTAGAGTTGAATTTTCAGCATCAGAACTCGACAGAGCAGAGATCATTAGTGAATCACAAAACGCGGGAACTGTTAATGAACAGATATTTTTTTACAGTCTGTTTCTATCAGCGTCCCACAGACGGTGTGTATCGGTGTCACGCTTGGCTGTTCTGAGATCAGTGCACACAAAGCTGCCGCTGTGGTCCCGACTACAAAGGGAAGGAGAAAAGGACAGGATTAGTCCTCAAGCACAATAGAAGAAAGAAGATCTCCAGGAGGATCATGGGAATTACAGACAGCAGCATAATGTGGAGTGACAGAAAGAGGAAGCAGGGAAACTTCAGCGCGAGCGATTATTAAAGATCAGCAGATGATCAGGAGAAGAAAAGAGCTTCGCAGAGCAGTGAGAACAGGGGATTGATCAGACGTCGCACATGTTGGCTTAATGCTGTTACACTGTGAACAACAAAATCTTCGCTGCGTTACGTTATTCAGTTAAATCCAATTAACTTTAAACTATCAAATTAAGTGTTTTCATAACATCACAGCATTTAAACTGACATAAAACACTGAGTTACAATTTGTGCAACTTAATGTTAAAAAAAGATTCAATGTTTTAAATTAAATCAACATACACTATATATATGATGGATGGATAGATGGATGGATAGATAAATGGATAAATGGATCAATGGATAGATGCACAGATGAATGGATGGATAGATGTGCAGATGGATGGATGGATAGATGTGCAGATGGATGGATGGCTTGATCAACCAATGGGTAGATGTGCAAATAGATGGATGGATAGATGGATCAATGGA
>CAIGQQ010029522.1:361379-371825 GCA_903798035.1 Danio albolineatus
ATGGATGGATGGATGGATGGATGGATGGATGGATGGATGGATGGATGTGCAATTAAATGGATGGATGAGTGGATGGATAGATGGATGGATGTGTAAATAGATGGGTGAATGGATGGATCGATGGATGGATGTGTAAATAGATGGGTGAATGGATGGATCGATAGATAGATGTGTAGATAGATGGGCTGATGGATAGATCGGTGGATAGATGTACAGATAGATTGATGGATAGATGTGCAAATGGTTGGATTGATGGATAGACATACAAATGGATGGATGGATGGATGGATGGATGGATGGATGGACAGAGGGAAAAATAGATGAATAGATGTCCGAATGGATGGATGGAAGAAAGAAAGAAAGAAAGAAAGAAAGAAAGAAAGAAAGAATCTCCACCTCATGAAGGCTTCATTTATTTGATTACAGTTGTGAAATGTTATTACTATATAAATTAGTTGTTTTTTTAACCAAGTGTGTAATGTTTAGAGATGTGACGTGTCCCGCTGATCCACAACTCAGTTTTCAACATGATTATTTCAGTCTTCAGAGTTGAAATTGAAAGTTTGGAAATACTCTAACTGGCGCTCCAGATGAGCTGAACGCATCCGTGCTGAATTGTAGTATTTTTTTAATTGAAGTATTAATTTATTTATTATTATTGTTAATCTGTCTGACCCAACAGTTTGAACACAATAAGAGCACAGCAATAACATGTACAAATAGATACATGTTATTAGAGGTTTGTTCTGTTCCTCTAAATCAGCGCAGTGTTCCAGAAGCAGCAGATATTAGAGACTTGACCTGTGATTTCTCCATCTGTGGGTCCGTCTCTGAATATTGACTCCTCTGTTAAGTGTTTTGCGGCGTCTCACCTCATGATCCCCTCATATCTCCGGGCTTATTAAAAATCTCTTTCAAAGTCATAATCACGAGGTGTCAGTCACGCATTGATCTGTGATATTAATGGATGAACTTTATTGGTGTGGGAGAAAGCGCCGCTCTCAGGGCAGATCTGCTTAACGCGGCAGAATTATTGAGCTTTGTGGAGGATCTCACGTCTGGGGGTTTGAGGATTCACTCTGTGCGTTACATTAGACTTCAGATAATTAATGTATGAAAACATAACTGCACACTTCAAATGAAAGTAAGAAGGTCGCTGGTTGGAGTCCCAGCTGGCCCAGTTGGCATTTCTGTATGGAGTTTGTATGTTCTCCCAGTGTTGGTGTGGGTTTTCTCCGGGTGCTCCGGTTTCCCCCACAGTCCAAACACATGTGGTGAATTGAATAAGCTGAATTGCCATATAGTGCAGGGATCACCAAACTTGTTCCTGGAGGTCCGGTGTCCTGCAGATTTTAGCTCCAACCCTAATCAAACAACCTGAACAAGCTAATCAAGCTCTCACTAGGTATACTTGAAACATCCAGGCAGGTGTTTTGAGACAAGTTGGAGCTAAACCCTGCAGGATACCGGACCTCCAGGACTGAGATTGGTGATCCCTGCCATAGTGTATGAGCGTGTTTGTGATAGTGTATGAGTGTTTCACAGAGCTGGGTTGCAGCTGGAATGGCATCCTCTGCATAAAACATACGGAATAGTTGGCGGTTCATTCTGCCGTGGCGACTACTGATGAATAAAGGGACTAAACCAAAGGAAAATGAATGAATGAATGAATGTAAAATGAAATTCTTTTGATTTTAAAGCTGAATTTGCAGCATCATCAGTCTTCAGCGTCACGTGATCATTCATAAATCATTCTGATAGGATTTCTGATTATTATCAGTATTGAAAATAGTTGTGCTGCTTCATGTTTTCCTGCAAACGATTTTAAAAATGTTGTAGCTGCAAATATATAATATATACGTTTTTTTCACAATTATTTAACTGTCACGTTTGAAAAAAATTAATGCATTGTTTGTTGCTAAAGGCATGTATTTTTTGAACAGGCATATAAAAAACTTAATTTGCATGCAAATTTCAATGCAAGTTCTTTTAAATACATAAAAAATAACACTGAAACAGCTGATTCAATGCATTTAACTTTTGAAAAAAACGTGAGATTTCGAAAAATGTAGTATTTTAATAATGCATTTGTAAAATTTTAACTAGGATTACGCTGTACAGCTATTGTTTCTTTCTTAGTTCATGCTAGTAAATGCAATAACTAACCAAGTTTTCATCCACTATGGGTGTTACGATCACCAGCGATCATAACTCTTTAGATCAGTGGTTTTCAAGCTTTTTTCTCCAAGTACCATCTCAGAAAAAAAGTACTGTAGCATAGTAGGTCTAAATAAGCAGCTACAGCACTGCACAGTTCAACAATGAGGCAGATTAATTCTTCTAATTACAATATTTATTATTGTCAGCCACTTAAATAAAAGGTTTAACCTATTAAAATCAATGATCACATCAGTGTTATCGTAAGCGTCAAAGGGTTAAAAGTGTGTTATTTTTTTAACTTTAATTATTCAGCGATTCCTCCGCATACCACTAGAAGGAAGCTTGTGTACCACTAGTGGTGCGTGAACCACAGTTTGAGAACCACTGCTTTAGATCGCTGGAGAACGAGCACAATGGCTTATGGACTACAAATCCACCATTTTATGAACTACATACCCAGTCATGCAACACACACACAGCTGCTCCTAGTCACCGTTGAATGCAAACACTCACCCAGCTGAAGCTGATCACTGAATATAAAGACAGCACAGACAAACACACTGTTGCCGAGTCTTGTCTACTGTTTAGTGACACTACAACGTGGTTTCCTTTGTCTTGCTTTTCCGTGTGTTTTTGATCCTTGCCTCGTTTATTTTTATATTCCTGTCTGCCTCTGACCATCTGTCTGCTCACTGACTACGATTCTGGACTGTCTGCATACATCCGTTTGCACCTGTTGACCATTGCTTTCCTGACCTCGCTAATAAACCTGCATTTGGATCCACACCTCTGTTGTCAGTGTCATCCCCGCGTTACACTAGGGTTGGTTTTGGTAGCACTTTAGTTTGATGATCCATTTGAGTATTAGTAGACTGTCTGCTTAATATCTGTTGATACTGACATTCAACAGACATTTAACTGACTATAAGAAACTTTGCAAGTACATGTCAACTTACCCTAACCCCAACCTAACAGTCTACTTATAATCTAATGAGAAGTAGTTGGGATGTAGATGCAATGCAACTTAAATTCAACAAATGGACAGTTAAAATAAAGTGTGACCGTGGTTTTAAGTCTAATTTGTCCAGACCTTGTTCTATGTTTCAACTAGCAGAATGATTTTTTAGTGACAAATGTTATTTTAACATTTTTTGGGCAAATGCTTTGAATTTGTTTTTTGTTTTTTACTCAACAATACACAGCAAATTTGCTTGACTTTTGTTGTGTCACTAAATAAAAAAATAATAAACTAAACTGATAAACTAATAACTAATAGTATAAACTAAATCTTTAATATACCACTAAGTTTTGTTATACCACTAAATTAAACTGCTGTAAAAATCTTTATTTTCTATAATTTTTTGCATAAAACCGTCAATCAGCCTCAGTCCTGATCAAAACTACTAAATTGATTATAAAATTACAAGATTTGAACTCTTTAATTGACAAATTCATAAATGATGTCACTGATTTGGTGAAGAAAAAACACAAAAAATGAGGTATTTTCAATATAAAAAGTAATTGTGGACTGGACTTTTTGTTTTCCCTGTTGGGAGGAGGTAAAATTTGTCATTTTTACTGTTGATCATCAGTTGACACCATTATCTGTTTAGAAAGGCCTGTGCAGAAAAAAAACGTAGTTTCTGGATTTTAAATGGAGTATATCAGCAAATTAAAGTGTGTGTCTGTGAATGTGAGAGTGATCTTTACACACTTACCTTCATGTGCCTGAGAAAATCCAAATATGCATCTCAGCTCTCAGAACTACATGGAGTAAACAAAAACAAAGCCTGTGTATTTATACACAGTGCACAAGGGTTTACTAATGGAACCTTACTGTAAAGAGTGAGCATGAACATAAAGTCATGCATTGTTAGTTCATGTTAACTCACAGTGCATTATCTAATTTGAATAATGCATCAGTAAATATTATTAATGGAAGAACTAATGAAACCTTATTGTAACTAAAATAGTATGATACATTAAAATAAATAAAATTTAATTGAATTGTTTAATCTTTTCTAAATAGCATGCACTAATAACAGTTTTATGCTCTGATACAGTTACACATTTAATCCAAAATAAAGTTTAGTAATCTCAATTCATATCAATTAAACAGACTAAAACTATGAAGTTAAACTTTATATAACTTAAAAACACTTGGTGAAACGTGATTAACTGATAAAACAAGTTAAAGCAACACCAAAACATTTGTTTGCCGTATCATTGATGACAGTGTAGTAACATGCATGTAAACGGTGTGTTTCTTGTCCTCAGGTTGTTTGCCACCAAGTGCAGCGGGTGTCTGGAGAAGATCTCCCCTACTGAGTTAGTGATGCGCGCGCTGGAGAGTGTGTATCACCTGAGCTGCTTCTGCTGCTGTGTGTGTGAGCGCCGGCTGTGTAAAGGAGATGAGTTTGTGCTGAAGGAAGGACAGCTGCTCTGCAAGACCGACTACGAGAGAGAGAAAGATCTTGCCAGCCCAGACCTCTCCGACTCCGGTGAGAACACCTTCATCCATTCATTCATTAATAAAATGGTAAATTGTTTATAATGAAACACATACAGCAGGGGTCATCGACTATATTTGTCAGAGGGTCAGAGTTTTATCAGACAGTCTCATTGGGGGTGGGACCCCCAAAAGGGAAATCAAATAAACATCTAATTTTGGCCTAACTTTATGTTTAATGTTTATACTTTTTCCATTTCATTACAAAACTGAAGGCATCTGATTCAGGCTCCATTTTCTATACCAAAGTCAGCCACTAGGAGTGATCGATATTTAGCCTCAACTCAATTAAGTCAACAAGGGGAAATGTAACTTTAGCCATTGATTAAGCACTGTGAGTAGCCCGTTTCAGCATTGTGAATTGAATTCAAGCCCACTTAACGTTTCATTTGATGTGCAAACATTATTTGTGACCTGTCTTGTTCTGGTACCAGGCTATTTATTAACCATGCTATTTTAAGTTGTGCCAGATTGTTTTTCCTCCTTTTTGTTAGTCCTGATGCAGACATCCCAAGTCTCCCGGAAGTTCCGTGAGTCTCCCTCAAATGTACAGAGACTCCCGGATGCCCACAAACGAATGATAATCCCCCAGAAATCACGTGTCTCCCTCCCGCTCCTCAAATACATTGCGCATCCCTCTCCACCACATCGCTCCTTGCTCTTCACCACACACGTCGCGTGCACTCCGCCTACACCCCACCCAGTCTTCACTTACGCTAAAACCTGTTCGAAACTATAAATGCTGAACGCCGCCGTCTGTCTCAGTCTGACCTCATGTCGGAGTGTAGCCTAAATATAGTCATAAATGGTGGTTATTTTGCGAGAGACTCAGTTGTTGTTATTTTTAGCTGCTTTAATAGTGTGGACCACTATTATCTTTTTGATCCTCACAACTTTGGGATCCAGTCACGGGCCGGATTGAATGGCGGGCCGCCAGTTGATGATCAGTGATATACAGCCTAAAGGCCTGTGCACACCGAGACGTTTTCTGCACGCGTTTTCAGTCGACGTTTGATGCCTCGTGACTAAATAAAGGGTGATCGTGCACACCAACGCGCAAAACGCCAGGCGTAAAAGCGTCATTTTTAAAGAAACGCCTCATGCTCGTTTTTTTGTTTTGCCGGCCCGCGTCAAAACCTTCTCCACCAATCAGATTTGCGCTTTTGTTCCGTGTACGGAGCCACTGAAGTTACAGTAAACAGCCCTTGGAGGCGCTCAAGCGTAAAACTGTTAATGTGAGCGCAGATGCCCAGTGGCGATATGAACGTGGAGCTGTTTATTGCACTGGTAAATAATGATCATTTCTTCATCGCTAGCGCTGCTACTTGAACCATCCATGCTTTGCTGATCGCAACAACAAGCTTGTAAACTTCCTCTTTTCTTCTTCTGTGTAACAAGCGGGTGTCAGAAGCTTGGCGTCACCCTGTGCGCCATCTAACGTCAAGGAGTGATTTTGCACACTCTTCTGCTCGACGCCAGAGAAAATCGCTCGGGCTTGAATGCGGAAAAATGTCTCGAAAAACGCTGACGATAAACGCAAACGAAAAGCGTCCCGGTGTGTATGAGCCTTAATTTGTTGAACTGTGTTCCAACTGTTTTCATATTGTGCCTAATAACGCCCTTTAGCTCTTATAAAATATTATTTAGATCCATTTCTTGATTCTGATTGGTTGAGCCGCATTCTATGCTGTTATCAACATTCTACAAACACACACCTGCAACTGCTGCTTAGCAAAAGAAAGCCAAATAAACTATATTATTTTGTGTAACCTATGAAATTACAGTCGGATAAAAGCTGTATGCCCCTTGAAGCCATGGTATTTATAACAACTACAACAACGAACTTATAACAACTTCCATGTTGTGCCTAACAACACCTAGTGGTTGAACTAGGTCTTGCATTCCTGCATTAAAACAAACGCAAGTGCAGGTTGCCAGATTGAGGACCAACACGAGCGAGTGTTCTGTATAAAAGCTACGGCACGCAATAGAAGGAATATTCTCCATATTAAAAGGAGTGTCTGTCCTAACCAACACCTCGAATTAATATATATGAAACGGCTTCTATTTCTCACAGCTGAACAACAGAAAACTGACAATGATCACCTCAGGTACACCTCATGTGCTTTATTCAGTGTTAAATGCTAATAATGTGAGTTTGAATGTCCTTTTACATGACATTTATCACCATACTACTGAAAGCAGCAGCAGATAGTTCACCTCAGTTTACCTCAGATCTGGTAAATAAACTCTTTGAAATTGAACTTTAGAGCTAAACACATATGAGTGATTCAGCATGTACATTTATTAATATTAAAGAGGGTTAATATGTGTTAATTACGTCACATAACATGTTGTTAGGACACACAGTTACAATGTAACCCGCTGACCTAAAGTTTACATTCGTAATATTTATATTATTTGCTAATTCATAACCTTGTGTGGAACTCTGAATCTGTGTCTCATTTCGGAGTCTGCTACTGTCCACCAGAGGTCGCATTTCGCTCACAGACGCATGCTTTTTTTAAATTAATTTTTATTTGTGAATGAAAATATACAACCACAATCAGGATATCAATATAAGAGAGATACAAAGGAGGGAAAATACAAGTTACATTAACTGCAGAAAGAAAAAGATAAAACAAAAGAAGGGGGTAAGTTGATAGACAAAAGATTAAGAGCATTATAGGAAAGCTATCTACATCAAATCAGAATCAATAGACGACAGTTCTTAATATAGTACCGAAAATCGGACACATTTTTTGTTGTTACACACTCGGAAAGATTTAAGTAGAGTTAAATTCAATCAGAAAATGTCGAAAAGTAGGGACTGAAGCCATGTATTTTTGTTTATGAATAAAGAATTTCCCAAACAAAATAAAAAAGTTAAAAATAAATTCTTTTGATTTATGTGCAGATTCTGAGTAATAACAGATCATTTCTTTTAAACTAATAGATTGTGCAAAGGTAGGAGGGGTGTTTAGATACTGATACATGTCGAACCAAAATTTCTGCACAAATTCACACGTAAAAAATAAATGTATTAAAGTTTCGTCATCCTTACCGCAAAATTACACGAAATATCAACATGTTTGGAAACAAATGAGTTAGCCGGATATATTTTATGCAATATTTTAAAGTGAATTTCTTTAGTCTTGTTAGAAAGAAAATATTTACGAGGCAACAGACGCATGGTTTTAAAGCCTTCCTGACTGAATGAATGACATGCGCTGCAATATGTGCTGAAATATAATTGGCTAAACTGGCATCGGGCGGGTTAAATGACCAAAACAAAGACAGAAAACACATTTTCAAAGCAGAATATCAGACTTCAGCGTTGTTTTTCAGATAAACAAGAATGTATATAATATCTGCAAACAAATTATGCTTTAGAAGAGTCAAAGACTTAAATAAAGCACCTTTAAAGTGACATTTAAAGGCTTAACTAGGTTATTTAGGGTAAAGTTAGGGTAATTAGGCAAGTCGTTGTATAACAGTGGTTTGTTCTGTAGACAATCCAAAACAAATATTGCTTCAGGAGGCTAATAATATTGACCTTAAAATGTCTTTTTTTATTTACAAAAATTAAGAACTGCTTTTATTCTGGCCAAAATAAAATAAATAAGATTTTCTCCAGAAGAAAAAAATATGATAGGAAATACTGTGAAAAATTCTTTGCACTTGTAAACAATTTGGGAAATATTAGAAAAAGAAATAAAAATCCTAATCATTTTAACTTCAACTGTACATATATATTTTAAGAACTCATTAAAGATACTTCAGAAGTAATCATTCGATTTGATCCCTCTTTAGAGCATATTTAAAAGGCGTATATACTAATGCAGGTGTTGTTTCTGTAGACAAAAGCGAGGATGAAGATCTGGATGTGAAGCCGGAGAAAGGAACTGGCGGTCAGGGAAAAGGCGGTGATGACAGCAAAGACCCTCGGAGACCCAAAAGACCCAGAACCATCCTCACCACACAGCAGAGACGCGCGTTCAAGGCTTCATTCGAGGTCTCGTCCAAACCATGCAGAAAGGTGAACTTCTCCACTGTAAACAACACATGATCGATGCATCATGACATTTTTTGCATTTAACTTCAAATGTATTTAATGCATTTGGCATAGTACAGTCTTGTAAAGAGTGTGTGTGTGTGTTGTGTGTGTGTTATTCCAGGTTAGAGAGACTCTGGCTGCTGAGACGGGTTTGAGTGTTCGAGTCGTGCAGGTGTGGTTTCAGAACCAGAGAGCAAAGGTGAGCAGATGCACAGTTTCACACACACCTAAATATCATCATCTGGAGATTTTAAAAAGCAGCGTTATATTTTCATGCATGAAGGCTCAGACACTGTAAACATATGTGTGGATATAGATAGTATATTTTGTAGGATCTGTTTGCAATATCTATTCACTTTGTACTGTTTCAGTAGATGCGTTGCTTATTTGCATCACCCATTAAATTAATTAAAATGTTGGTTATTATTCATTTTTGATCAAATTATTCATTTAAATAATATGTTTTTTATTTTGTTTTATTTTGTTATATTCTAATTATAATAGCAATCTTTTTTTTCTCTCTAAATTTTCCTACAACCCCCATATAAATCCCTTACAGGGTGTAGGATTATAAAAATTAACTAAAACAAAAAAAATTACATAAAATTAAATTAAATAATAAATTATTGCAATAAATAAATGAATTAATTCATTCATTCATTCATTTTCCTTTGGATTAGTCTCTTTATTCACCTAGAGTTGCCACAGCGGAATGAACCGCCAACTTATCCAGCATATGTTTTACATAGCGAATGCTTTTCTTGTTGCCACCCAGTACTGGGAAACACCCATACACTCATATTCGCACACATACACTGTAAACACATGCAAACTCCACACAGAAATTCCACCTGATCCAGACGGGGCTTGAACCAGCAACCTTCTTGCTGTGAGGCAACAGCTCAACCCATTGCACCACTGCGTCGCCCTAATGTCTAATTCAGTTGATATTAACTAAATTAAATAAATTAATAAAAGTGGGTGCCATGGTGGCGTAGTGAGTAGCACGTTCGCCTCACAGCAAGAGGGTCGCTGGTTCGAGCCTCGGCTGGGTCAGTTGGCATTTCTGTGTGGAGTTTGCATGTTCTCCCTGTGGTTGCGTGGGTTTCCTCCGGGTGCTCCGGTTTCCCCCACAAGTCCAAAGACCTGTGGTATAGGTGAATTCGGTAGGCTAAATTGGCTGTAGTGTATGTGTGTGGATGAGTGTGAATGGATGTTTCCCAGAGATGGGTTGTGGCTGGTAGGGCATCCTCTGTGTAAAACATATGCTGGATAAGATGGCGGTTCATTCTGCTGTGGCGACCCCAGATTAATAAAGGGACTAAGCTGAAAAGAAAATGAATGAATGAAATAAATAAAAGCATATTAAACCTATAAATAAACAAAAATAAATAAGCAAAACAAAAAAGACAAAAGCACATGACACAATTACAAAATAAATACATTAAAATGAAATGAAAAAACTCAAATGAAAGCTAGAAAATGGACCAATAATCCAAAATAATAATAATAATAATAAATAAAGTAAAAATAATATGCAATTTTTTTTTAATTTTAATTAATAATTCTAAAATAACGCTGAATGGCTGTCACACGGCACTAGTGTGTCTTCAGTAACTCTTTCATTTGTCCTCTTAGTCATTTGTGATGGTCAACATGCTTTAATAATCCTCTTTTGTTCCTGCTCAGATGAAGAAACTAGCACGCAGACAACAGCAGC
>CAIGQQ010029522.1:411561-433444 GCA_903798035.1 Danio albolineatus
ACAAAGTAATAATAACTGGAATTATTATATTTTATTTAAGAGTATTTAATAGCACATTTCCATTTTGTATCCTGTAATGTAAAGTGGCTCATGATTGTTAAAAATTTTCATTATTAATAATATATTTTTTTTCAGCTTGAGTTTTAACAACTGATTACCAAATCAATCAAGTAGTATTTCCCAAATAATTAAAAAGTTTAATTAAAAAGGCTAATTAATATTTTATTATTGTTTAATTAATAAATAATTATTTACTTTTACTATTAAAGGGCACATACATGACCCCTTTTTTTATATTTAATATCAGTCTTTTGTGTCAGCAGAATTTGTCTGTAAAGTTTCAGCTCAAAACACCCATCAGATTATTAATTATAGCTGTCTAAAGTCCTTCCATTACAACTTTTTGCTGTTTTTGGCACTGGCCCTTTAAGAATAGTCCACCGTTCCCATCAGCGTGCCTCAATCTCCGCCCTCGGCTGCGTCAGACAGAAAGACTTAACAGGAACGGATGTAGCAGGAAGCAGATCTCACTACGTTTGAGAAATACAACAGTAAGAACTTTACCAATGACTGTTTGATGTGTTTGTTAAGGAGTTGCAACGATGAGTCACACACAATGCAGTTACAGAGTTCGTTCACGCACGCATGTACGCGCGCACACACACACACACACACACACACACACACACACAGACAGCGCTTGCGTTTGAGCTTTGCACTGCTTTGGCAAGCAAATGTGAAAGGATACAGGTTAATCTCCACTGCTGTATGGATATCTGTTATGTTAATGTACAAAATAAACCTGATTTAATGTCAACAACCCGAGATTGAAGCGTCTTTTTTGCTGACACACGGCTGTGGTGATGAAGTAAAGCTGAAGTAAATCGCTGTAACTCATTAACATGCACTGTTTTAAACACGTTAAACTTAAACTCACTCTTGATCACATCTGATGATGACTGATGACCTTCGCGAACTGAACAGACCTTTTATTCCTGGTTGCTTTGCGCTCGTCCTGTCTTGTTGATATGATTGTACACGTTACTACGGAGACATATTAATACGCAGCTGTCAATCAATTCGGTGGGCGGGGGGACCGCACTCCTACGTCAAGTTGCGGTCGATCTCAAAACCGATCCAACTGGTCCACCGTTTTTATGCTGTTAAATTGAAAAAAAAGAACTGGTTGTGTTTATATCAGCCCAAAATGACCATCAATACACTATAACTACACATATGACTATACAAACAGCTTAAAAAGTAGATTTTTCATCAAAGGTGCCCTTTAATAAATATTAATATTTTTTAAACTAATAAATGCATTTTTTTTTCAACAATGGTTTCATGCAACAAAGTAATAATAACTGGAATTATTATATTTTATTTAAGAGTATTTAATAGCATATTTTCGTTTTGTATCTTGTAATGTAAAGTGAAAATTTTATTATTAATAATTTATTTTTAACAGCTTTTAACATTTTATTTTTAACATGCATTTTAATCCGTAAACAAACAGAGTTTAACAGCTGATTACCAAATCAATTAAGTAGCATTTCCCAAATGATTAAACAGTTTAATTAAAAAGTTTAGAAATTAAATAAAAACATTACAATAATTTTTTACAATATGTTGTTGCTATCAAAATAAAAAAGTTTATATTTACAAACTACATTTAACCTTGTCAGTACATTTATTTATTTATTTTAATTATTATTATTTTTTTTTTATTTGTTTATAGTTGTTTATTTCTTTTTGATATTTTTCCTTTTATTTATATATTAATTTTATTTATTTCTTTATTTCTTTATTTATTTATTTATTTATTTATTTATTCATTCATTCATTCATTCATTTTCTTTTCGGCTTAGTCCCTTTATTAATCTAGGGTCGCCACAGGAGAATGAACCGCCAACTTATCCAGCATTTGTTTTACGCAGCGGATGCCCTTCCAGCTGCAACGCTTCACTGGGAAATATCCATACACACTCATTCACTATGGACAATTTAGCCTTACCCAATTCACCTGTACCACATGTCTTTGGACTTGTGGGGGAAACCGGAGCACCCGGAGGAAACCCACGTAACCACGGGGAGAACATGCAAACTCCACACAGAAATGTCAGTGACCTTCGTGCTGTGAGGCGAATGTGCTACCCACTATGCCACCGTGGCGCCTTTTAAATTTATTTATTCATTTATTTATTCATTTATTTAGTATTTTTGTCTTTTACATTAAAAAGAAAACAGATATAAAAAGCGAGCGTCCTCTAGAAATGACTCTGCTGCTCTTGGGAACACTGTGTATGTGAAAGAATCGAACAGCGAAAGCCTGTGGTTTTGTGGCATCAACATCCACATGGTTCGCATTTCTCCAAATCCCGTCCAGAAATCTGCTCAGACAGAAGCGGTCAAGCCGGAAATCCAGATGAAGACACCGCAGGGCACAGAGCATGATGGGATCTCCGGCCCAACTCTTATTAAAACATGCATTATGTGCTCCTGGATCAGTGGAGCCTGGATAAAGCAAACATTCTTCTGTTTGAGCAGATACCAGATACTGATCAGCACAGATTTACAACCGATAACCCAGTTCAACGACGGTTATTGCTTTTGTAAACAAATTAACTATGACCTGATCTGAAAGAAAAATGCACCATTTCAAGGGTGATTTCATACGGTAAACACTCAATTCAGGAGCTGATGACGAAGCTCCTGCTGACAGGCTGGGGGTCAGAGTCCGCATAAGATGAGGCACATCGTGTCAGGGTTCTGTCTTATATTTAATTTTTAGCTTTGTGACAGAACTTTGTGACAAAACTCAAAAGTTCTGTCATGATTTGGATATTCATGCTCCATGTCTGTTTGTCTGCTCTGTTTGTTTGATATTTTGCTTTTGTCAGAGGTTCATGTCTTTGCGTGCAGTTGTGTTGCAGCTGGATGTCTTTTGCATTGTTCTTGTTTATTGTCTGTGCTTTTGTTTTGTGTTTAGCACATGGCTTGTGTTGTTGTGTCTTCCCATGTGCTCATTTGTCTATAAGTCAGACCCCACCCGTCCTGTTACCTGTTCATTTTGTAAATTTGTTTCACCTGAGCTCTTTGTTTTGGGCTTTGTTTGCTCCTCTATTTATTCTCCCAGTGTGCTTTTGTCTGGGCTGATTTGTTTCTTATGTTATGTGTAGTTTGATGCTTGTGTGTTTTTCTGCCCAGTTTGGTTTTATTTTGTTTTACTTAAAGAGCCCCTATTATACATTAAAAAGGGTCATATTTTGGTTTTGGTTAATATGCATGCATGGTCAAAAAACACTTTCATTGTGTTATAATTTGTATTTATTTTTACCTCATTATCCCAGTGACTCCTATTTGAATCGTTCAGTGATTCATTTGTTCCAAAACCCCTCCTTAGCGCGATGCTAAACTGCGCTGATTGGACCGATGACCCAGTCTGTTGCGATTGGTCGACATCATTCAGCGCGAGAGAATGCCCACCACGGCTTATCAATATTGAAGTAGTCATAGTGTGTGCGTGAGCATATCTGCCAACATTCGTTTTTATCGGGAGTCAACCGTATTTCAGACACCTCACCCCTGAAACTAACCCCCCGGTCTCCCAGCGTATCACTCTATTCTTAACCATAAGTTAAAACAGCGACACACATTCAGTATTAATGCACACAGCAGCAAAAGCTGAACCATTATGAAACAGGACCACCACACGTGTGTAGGAGAGCTGATGTAGCCATAGCAACGACAAAAAGCAGAGGAACATGAGCTCACAAATGCATTTTAATCCGTAAACAAAGCAGCGCGCGTCGCGTTTACAACGTGCTTTTAGACGCGATATGAGAACACAAGTTAACCAGATACACTACAAGCAGTTACAAGTTACAAAACACAATTAAATGCGTCATTTACAAGCTAGAGAAAACAATGAGGCAACCGTTTTAATCACACTTACTCACACTTGTTAGATAGCAGGCCAGATTCACCGTCAGGCCACCGGGAAATGTCCTGGTGCTCCCTTAGGCCAGTCCGCCCCTGCAGACATCTTTTCTGATCCTTCTTTAACAAACGGTCGACGAATCCTCCGATGTAAGCGTGTAGATTTCAGAAGCACTCCTCAGAGGGAACACAGCACAAGGCTGGGCTATAATGCTGAGGCGTTTCTGCAGAAATAAACCTCAACCACTGACTCTTCACAGCCTCATCTCTGGTTCATCTGCACACTTCCAATACCCAGCCAAGCAAAGTGCTCTGCTCTGTGTTGCCAGATGTAGCTGACTCCAGTCCAAACCCTATCCAAAAGGTTTTTATTTGCACAATCAAATTCAAACCTTTGCTCGCGGCTGTTGTTTGTGGGCAGGGTTGGGGGTTTCGAATCTCCCGGGGCTGCGCGTGCACAAATGGGCAGGGCTTATGTTTCGTGTTCACGTCATGCCGAAATGGCTAAAGACTCGTAAGCACAGCGATTCGTTTGAGGAACTATGAGTCGACTCTTTTATAGATGAATCAATAGTTTTAAACACTGTGCACTTTCAGATTTAAGCCTCAGCTGGACATTTCACTTCACTTAGAGCTGTGTTACACACTGCATGCAAGCTCATTTTCAAAAACCCATAATAGGGGCTCTTTAAATGATTGATTACCCTACCATGGGTTTTTTGTTTTTTCCAGCTCTGTAGGCTGTTATCTGGGCTCTGTGTCCATTTTTTTGTTCCTAATTAATAAAATTATTTTTTTATTGCTGATCTGCGTCTGGGTTCTGTCCCCACACCTGACAGATCATTGAAGACACGCTATCTTTATAAATAAACTGCCGATTCGAGTTTAAAACAATGACATTCTCATCTGAAATACTCTTAAATCTTTATTTTGTAACTCAACAGAGGAGAATTTATAAAATCGTGCAGGTTTCTCCTCCGCTATTAGCTTTCGCTGGTTGGGCTGCACTGCATTCAGTGCTTCAGAAGTTTGCGTAAGTCACATCTCGATGAATCCTTGACAAAAGGGGCGGGGCAAGTACACATCCAGGAATTTTATCTGTACTTGGCAAGATGTGAACTTTGAAGTACAGTACGTTGGCAACAGTTGATGACGTTTCACGAGGACACGAGAACGCAAGTACAGACAAGAACGCATATTGAGAAACATCCCGGAGCACCCGAAGGAAACCCACGCCAACACGGGAAGAACATGCAAGCTCCACACAGATAGGTACAACTGAGCCGGGACTCGAACCAGCGATCTTCTTGATGCGAGGCGACAGTGCTAACCACTGGGGCACCGTGCTGCCTCATTAATTTTGATGTACTAATTTTTTAATAATTTTGTTCGATTAGCTTCAGTTTTTACTTTGGTACTTATTAATCCAAGCAAAAGGTGTGAGGGGGCAGCACGGTACCTCAGTGGCTAGCACAATCGCCTCACAGCAAAAAGGTCGCTGGTTCGAACCCCGGCTGGGTCAGTTGGCATTTCTGTGTGGAGTTTGCATGTTCTCCCTGTGTTGGTGTGGGCTTCCTCCGGGTGCTCCGGTGTCAACCCACAGTCCAAAGACATGTGGTATAGGTGGATTGGGTAAGCTAAACTGTCCATAGTGAATATAAGTGTGTGCAAGAGTGTGTGTTTCCCAGTGATGGGTTGGATCTGTGAGGGGTGTATTGATTTATGCTGAGCACTGTATACTGTATATAAGTTTTAGTTTTATACATACAATTTTTGGTCACATGCCCATTTTCTTTTTTCTTTTTTGCTGTAGTGTAGGCTGATTGTGCAGGACAGTTCCGACCTTCAACCTCCTCCTCCTCAACTAAAGCTGCTGCTTAATTCAATTAAAGCGCAAACTGCTTGGAGAGTCTGGGTAAATATTATCATAAACTTCGCCACAATCCTACAGCCACAGACAGGCCGTGTTCTCATGAGATGCTCCTGTGCTTTTCAAGTCATGATACAAAAAGTATTTTCAGTATAAACACATAAATAGCATTGAAAATCTATTGTCATCTCTTGCCCGACATCCTCTATCAAACTTCAGATCAGGAGTTCACACTTAGCTGATGATTGATTATAACGTTTGTTTGGCATGCTGTCCCGGGAGAGAGCCCTGAGCTCATAAGATCCTCGAGCCCGGGGCTCCCTCCCATTTGCAAGGCGAGAGGGGAGTTTGAGCTCAGGTAGATCTGGAGAACTCCCCTGCTGTAGTAGCTAATGAACAGATAGTGATTGCTATGAAAAGATAACTACTTACTAGCATGTCTATGGTGCTGATTTGGATTAGTCAATTAACTTAAGCTGCATGTTTTTGGACGGTGGGAGGAACCCAGGGGAAACTCACATGAGCACTGGGAGAACATGTAAAATCCACACAGAATTGTCAGCTGGCTTGGTAAGGACTACAACCAGTGACGTTCTTGCTGTGAGGCAACAGTGCTAACCACTGGGCCACCGTGCCAATCATCTTGAAGTAGTAGTGGAAATGGGGTTTGGGGGCTCGTATATGGCTCGTAAACTCTGGAAAAGCCTTTCTGATAATGTCCGAGGCTCAGACACACTCTGACAGTTTACATAATATTAAAATATACAACTAGATTAAAGACCGATCTTTTTAGTAAAGCATACACTCAATGCATCGCATAACGGTATGATGCATGTGTGTGCTCTATGCAGGTGAGTGGGCTTGACAAACCCCCTGTCGGAGACACTCCTCCTGTCTTAATGCACCTGACATTTTGTTTGAAATACGTATATGTTTTATGTTTGTTTCTATAACTATAATACTATTTTCATTTATAGCACTTCATTTTTACACTGATATTTAATATCTCGCGTTTAAATACACTATGAACAGCAGCTACGCTAATTGTTTTCTTTGTTCTCTATTTCCACTTTGGAATATTCATCCTGAAGCCTCTAGAGATTATGCATCACCATTGACCAGGACCTGTGAATCATCAACAACACATACGCCTGATACACAAATACACTTCATTGAACATCTACACATTGACATCACCTTTTTTTAGTCATGCAATGACTTGCCTATTTTTCCTAATTTGCTTAATTAACCTAGTTAAGCCTATAAGTCTCACTTCAAGCTGAATACTAGTATCTTGAAAATTATCTAGGTAAATATTATGTGCTGTCATCATGACAAAGATAAAAGAAATCAGTTATTAGAAATTAATTATTGAAACGATTACGTTTAGAAATGTGTCAAAAAAAATCTCTCTGTTAAACAGAAATTAGGGAAAAATATATATAACAGGAGGGCTAATAATTCTGACTTTAACTGTATCGCTGTTGTACATTTTATGAATGTAATTGTGACAATACTGTAGATTACTTTATATGCATGTTAATCCATCAAAACATGTTAATTTGACCATCTGAATAGTACACTACCTGACAAAAGTCTTGTCGCCTATCCAAGTTTTAGGAACAACAAATAATAACTTGTACTTCTAGTTGATCATTTGGTGTCAGAAGTGGCTTATATAAAAGGCAAATGCTTTAGATTACGCTTATTTTACCACAATAAAATATGATCATGCCTTGATTTTGAATTATTTCATTAGGACAGTGCGGTCTGACTCTGCTTAGACAAAAGTCTCATCACTTAACAGAAATAATGTCCAGTATAGAATATAAAGTCCTGTTGCAGTGGAAACAGAATGAATATTGTGTGTGACTCCCATGAGCTTGGAGGACTGCATCCACACATCTCTGCAATGACTCCAATAACTGATTAATAAAGTCATCTGGAACGGCAAAGAAAGCGTTCCTGCAGGACTACCAGAGTTCATCAAGATCCTTTGGATTCATCTTCAATGCCTCCTCCTTCATCTTACCCCAGACATGCTCAATAATGTTCATGTCTGGTGACTGGGCTGGCCAATCCTGGAGCACCTTCACCTTCTTTGCTTTCAGGAGCTTTGATGTGGAGGCTGAAGTATTAGAAGGAGCACTATCCTGCTGGAGAATCTGCCTTCTCCTGTGGTTTGTAATGTAATGGGCAGCACAAATGTCTTGATACCTCAGGCTGTTGATGTTAACATCCACTCTGCAGATCTCTCGCACGCCCCCATACTGAATGTAACCCCAAACCATGACTTTTCCTTCACCAAACTTGACTGATTTCTATGAGAATCTTGGCTCCATGTGGGTTCCAGTAGGTTTTCTGCAGTACTGGTGATGATTTGGATGCAGATCAACAGATGATTCATCTACAATCCACCTTCTGACACTTTTCCAAATGATCAACTACAAGTCAAGTTATTATTTGTTGCTCTTACAACCGGCATCGACGACAAGACTTCTGTCAGGTAGTGTAGTTTTGTGTTTGTGCTCTTGTTCTCAGTGTGTTTGACGTGGACACATTTCTGACCTGCTGCTTTAATGAAAGGTGATTTGTGCGCTGGGGGCACCGACAACAATCCCAGGATTCATTGTGCTTTTTGTGCGGAAATAACAGGCACAAACGGGGGGGTCAGACGCTGAGCTGAGGAATTCAGATGAAAGTGCAGCAGGTGGAGACGCTTAGCTTTAATCAAAAGATGATTGCTTTTGTTTGCCTGCTGCTTGACTTGTCTTGTTTTTCCCTCTTCTGCTTGAGGTCAGACATGCTGGCATTTCTGCTCGTGATCCCTCCTGAGATCCTGTGACGCCAGTTCAGCAGGTGAACCCACATCTGTGCTGCCCTTTCAGAGTTACTCCACTTTATGGTCACTGGGAGTGATTCTTGTCATTTAGGGGTTTGGAAATTGATGAGATGTCAGAAGGTTAGATAAATAAATGTAAGAGAAATGTGTGAAGAAATAATAATAATAATAATAATAATAATAATAATAATAATAATAATGGCGACACTTTGGCGCAGTAGGTAGTGCTAACGCCTCACATCAAGAAGGTCTCTGGTTCAAGCCTCGGCTGGGTCAGTTGGCATTTCTGTGTGGAGTTTGCATGTTCTCCCCGTGTTCGCGTGGGTTTCCTCCGGGTGCTCCGGTTTCCCCCACAGTCCAAAGATATGCGGTACAGGTGAATTGGGTAAGCTAAATTGTCTGTAGTGTATGTGTGTGAATGGGAATGTATGGATGTTTCCCAGAGATGGGTTGCGGCTGGAAGGGCATCTGCTGCGTAAAACAAATGCTGGATAAGTTGGCGGTTCATTCAGCTGTGGCGACCCCAGATTAATAAAGGGACTAATCCGAAAAGAAAATGAATGAATGAATAATAATAATAATAATAATAATAATAATGGCGCCACGGTGGCCTAGTGGGTAGCACGTTCGCCTCACAGCAAGAAGGTCGCTGGTTCGAGCCTCGGCTGGGTCAGTTGGCATTTCTGTGTGGAGTTTGCATGTTCTCCCCGTGTTCGCGTGGGTTTCCTCCGGGTGCTCCGGTTTCACCCACAGTCCAAAGATATGCGGTACAGGTGAATTGGGTAAGCTAAATTGTCTGTAGTGTATGTGTGTGAATGGGAATGTATGGATGTTTCCCAGAGATGGGTTGCGGCTGGAAGGGCATCTGCTGCGTAAAACAAATGCTGGATATGTTGGCGGTTCATTCCGCTGTGGCGACCGCAGATTAATAAAGGGACTAATCCAAAAAGAAAATGAATGAATGAATAATAATAATAATAATAATAATAATAACGTATTAATAATAATGGACATTATTAACAAATAATAATGTTATTTTATAGCAAAAAAATGATATAATATATAATAAAATATATAATGATAACATATGATATAAATATGAATCTCCAGAAACATTATAATAACTACACACTATGAACATATTTGTATATATATATATATATATATGGCTGTGCAATTAATTGCAATCGCAAAAACAATCTCGATTTAAGCACATGCAATTTCTAAATCGCGTAAGGCTGTAATTTTATCTATTAATTTATTTAGATTTTTATTCTGAATACGTTCTTGTGCACATGATTTTATTATGTTAACCAATCATAGCTGGCGCTGCACACTGGGCAATTACAGCTAAGCTGAGCGGGAGAAAGATGTTAACCAATCAGAGCTCACTCTGCGCAGAACGAAATTGAGCGGGAGATGCGAATAGGTGGTTTTGATTTATGTTAGTTTTTATTTATTGTTCTGACTGGAATTGAGGTTAGTTCATCTTTATTTCTTCATGTTGTCTGTTTTTAACACAATTTATTACAGTTTTATCAAGCAGTGAGTGCTACTGTGTACAGTATGTGTTTAACTAGAGCTGAGGTTACTTCATCTTCATTTATTTTATGTTGTCTGTTTTAAAGACAGTTTTACTACAGTTTTATTTATTAAACTTAATACTGTGTTATTTCATTGTGAAATGTTTTGTTCTGCACTTCTTGTGCACTGAATACATTTAGAATGTGTGTATGGAGCGCGTTTGTAAAAGCAAAAACAGCTGCCAAAATCAAAATGGCAATATTCGTTTCAAAAATCGCAATATGATTATTTTTATGATTATGATTATTATATATATATATATATATAGCTTAGTCAAAATGTTACTAAAGATACATAATCACAGCCTTGCAGAAGTAATTCTAATGTGATGATTTGATTATGGTGGCTCAGTGGTTAGCACAGTAGCCTCACAGTAAGAAGTCCCGGCTCGGTCAGTTGGCATTTCTGTTTGGAGTTTGGCTGTTCTTCCAGTGTTGGTGTGGGTTTCCTTCGGGTGCTCCGGTTTTCCCAACAAGTCCAAACACATGCACTATAGGTGAATTAAAGAACTAAATTGGCCGTTGTGTATTAGTGTGTGTGTGTGTGAATGTAAGAGTGTACAGGTGTTTTCCAGTACTTGGTTGCAGCTGGAAGGGCATCTGCTGCGTAAAACATATGCATGAATAGTTGTCGGTTCATTCCGCTGTGGTGACCTCTGATAAATAAGGGACTGAAGGAAAATTAATGAATGAATGATTTGATGATCAAAAAGCATTTCAGATCGTCGTCAGTGTTTATTAAACACCTTTTGAACAGTTTAATTTACTGATTAAATTTATGCTATGATTTACAGTTGAACCAAAAATTTGCCCTCTAGAAATTTTGCACAGTATATCATTGCCATGAAGACAGCACATAATATTAGACTAGATATTCTTCAAGATACTAGTATTCAGCTTAAAGTGATATTTAAAGGCTTAACTAGGTTAATTAGGTTAAAATAACTAGGTAAATATTACAGTGTTTTGTTCTGTAGACAGTCCAAAACAAAGGGGCTAATAATGTTGACCTTAAAATAGTTTTAAAAAATTAAAACTGCTTTTATTCTAGCCAAAATGAAACAAAAAAAACTTTCTCCAGAAGAAAAAACATTATAGGAAATACTGTGAAAAATTCCTGAATTATACATCATTTGGAATTTATTTGAAAAAGAAAACAAAATTCACAGATAAGCTAATAATTTTGTTCTCAACTTTATTGACACTGTTTGTGTTTATTTGCTTGACAGCTGAATGCTTGTTTCTCTCCTGTGACCTCAGGTCTTCATCTACAGGACGCTTTAAGTGAAGATCAGTGGATTTTCTCCAGATCCAGCAGATGTTTCTGTCTCTAGTCCTCCTGATCCACAGCTCTTGGGTCTGAAAGTCTTGTCCAGATCTGCTCCAGGTAAAAAAAAAAAAAAACTCTTTTAAGGAGAGTTCTGCTAACTAGACGACGGCTTTATGGCTATGAGTGTCACATGAACTTACAGGTAAACTGCAGTTGTTGAATCTGCCTGTTGGAGAAAGTGTTTAACAGCAGCGAGTGAACTGATGATAAGGTATTTCATGAGAAAACATGCTAGGAAAGAGAGAAAAAAAGGGTAACACTTTACTTGGACGGGGTTTTCATGAACCCTGCAGGATAAATTACACATTTTACCTCTTTAAAACCAGCAACAGTCAAGAATGCATGAATATATGCTGTCATAGCTTTGCACTCAAAAAATGTCTTTATAATGGAAGTCAAGGGGGCTAAACCAGCCACCAACATAACAAAAAGGTAGTCAATTTAAACAAGGGTTAAAAAGCTTTAAAATACCATGTTTGAAGACTGCAAAGTAGCTCAGTGGTTAGCACTGTCCCCGCGCAACAAAGTTTTGGAAAATTCATGGAAATTAGTGGAACAAATATCTGTATGCTTGAATTAGGGCTGCATGATATTGGAAAAGTCTGACATATTTTGTATTGCTGTGATTATATATTGTGATGCGTATACAATTTCATGTAAAATATAGTACAGATAAAAGTGAATTCTAGTTTTCAGGTATTCACTATTCAGGTACATATATTGAATAATCAACACTGCATAGTCTTCTTTGTGTATTATTTAATCTTTATTAAAGTTACAAAAAATCTCTTGAGGCCAGATGTTTTAAAATGTGAGATAATTCAAGTCAATTCATCTTTATTTGTATAGCGCTTTTACAATGTAGATTGTGTCAAAGCAGCTTCACATAGAAGATTAAAGTACATTGAAACAGTGTCAGTCCAGTTTTCAGAGTTGAAGTTCAGTTCAGTGTGGTTTAATATTCACTGCATAGAGTCCAAACACTGAAGAGTAATCCATCGATGCGCAGCCCTACAAGTCCTGAACCATGCAAGCCAGTGGTGACAGCGGCGAGGAAAAAACTTCACTAATTGGCGAAAGTGAAGAATTAAAAAACCTCGAGAGAAACCAGGCTCAGATGAGCACGACCATTTCTCCTATGGCCAGACGTCTTGTGCAGAGCTGCAGTCTAGGTGCCGGGGCTGGAGAATGCTGGACATCCATCGTGGAGAAGCTGCAGGTGAATTGGTCATCGGTTGGTGAACAGGCTGGCCCTTCAGGAACAATGCGAGGACTCGTCTGTCACTGAGGTCTTACAGGGATCGGTCTCATGCTCTCCACTCCTCCATGACCACCACAGCAGCTGCTCATGATACGGCCTGGTCCAGGATTATGGAAACCTCTGGAATAATAAATGGCGCAGATGCCATTCAATTTATAATGTCTTTTGGGAAGTGTTCCCGGCTCCGGTTGCCCTAAATAATGCAGACTAATAAATCCTTTATAGGATTTGGATTGCAAGAGCATTTGTGTTATAGGTTTAGCATTTGTGTTATAGACTAAACCTAAATATCGAAATGTTTACACAGTCACAGGCCTTAAAGAGACAGTTTACTTAAAGATTAAAATGCACTCACCATTTATTCACACTTCACTTGTTTCAATACTATAGGAGTTATTCAATTAAATTCTTTTTGTGTTAATTTAAAGAAAAAGAAAACTCATAAACGTTTGAAACCAGTGAAGGGTGTAATGAAAATGATAGGTTTTGGGTTAACCATCTCTTTAAAAATGCATGCAGATGATAAACTTATACTTACATTATGATTAAAGTCTATATTAAACTATAATCCCAACACTGGATATCCTGCGATGTGACTATTGCGGATGCACACATTGCAATATTGATGCTGAAACCATATCTTGTGCAGCCCTAACTTGAATATGGGTTAGTTGTCTTTACTTCTTTTCTTTCCCTGGCCAAAAACTTACTCTCACATTGTTAGTGTTGTGTAAGCATGATCAAAATCAATTTTACATAGACATAAACACAAAATAGATTGTTACGTGTTCTGTGATTTGCTGTAATAAATTTGAACGTCATTGTTTTTCTTTTTATTTATCATGTGTTTTTATTTATCATTACACGAAACATGTCATGAAAATGTACTTGAAAGTTCTGGAAAAGTCATGGAGTTTTAGTAGTAAAAACGTGTATGAACCCTGCTTTTATTATTTTGGGTTGTGTGATGAGAGGAGTATTGGTTTATTCACCAGGGTTCAGGTGCTCTCTGATAAGATGGGGATTTGTTTGTCGTTCGAAGGATACCAGTGAACCCGAGTCCGTGTGGGAATAGGAAGATCATTCCACCAGCGAGGAACAGTGAAAGGAAAGGTTTTGGAAAGTGACTTATAGCCTCTCTGCGATGGCTCCCCAACCGGAGGCTTCTGGAGAGGATGTAGACCTTCAGGTGCAGGTGGAGGCAAGAAGTGCCAGTGACTGTTCTGTAAGCAAGCATCAATGATTTGACCTTTGTCTGAACTTCAACCGGTAACCAATGCAGAGAGATGAAAAAGGTGTTAGCTGCAGCATTCTGGGTCATCTGTAGAGGCTTAAGGGTGCTGGATGGGAGCTAGAAAAACATTGCAGTAGTTGAAATGGCAAGAGCTTGGACTAAATGTTGTCCATTAATTTCAGTTATCAGCGGAAGCGCTTGAGCTGGTTTATTGAAAAATTAAAAGCCCCTGTGCATATAGCCCTTTGAATTGAAAGTCAGGGAATTTGACATTTGGCTTAAAGTGGGAACTCTGCCTCCAGCTCACGTGAGACGCGGCCCGGGTCTTATCAAACAGGCTTTTGTTCTCCGTGGCTTGGCCCTGGTCTCTGAGGATGAGAGATGCAGTTAATACCCAGGGAAGTGGCCCTAATCGGCCCCCGCTATTACTGTGGCCAATATAAGCAGGGATGACAGACTTATTGATTGTAGAGCCGCAGGTGGACATGGCTGACTTCCCTGCACCTCGGCCTGGGGTTTGATCTGCGCTCGGCTGGCCTTTAACAGCATCCAGAGTCCATCTCCATCTTCTACCATTAGCTCCAAAAGTGAGCTTAAGCCCTCAATTGGGCCTGAAATAAGTCTTGAGTGCACAGCCGATTGAAATGCTGATGGAATTTCAGGATTGTTTGCACATTGCGCATCTGCTGATAAAATTATTTTCAGTGTGTGGGTGTTTGAAGGTGTGCACTGTCGTTTTGTGCTAATAAAAATGTTTAACAAAAAAAAAAACAACAACACTTCTGAACAAAGCGTGTGTATCATGTTCAGTGTTGGGGGTCACGCATTACAGGTAACGCAAATTATATTAAGCAGGGCTGAAGTTAAGCAGGGCTGCGCCTTGTCAGTACCTGGATGGGAGACCACATGGGCAAGCTTGGTTGCTGCCGGAAGTAGTGTTAGTGAGGCCAACAGGGGGCGCTCAACCTGTGGTCTGTGCGTCATTCAGGTGGATGCTGCACACCGATAGTGGATGAAGAAATCCCCCCCATTGCTTAAAGGCCAGAAAAGCGCTATATAAATGTAAGAAATGATTAATATTATTATAATTATTATTATATGGATGAAGTATAAGTATATACAGAATAAATTTGGGTGAAGTTCCCAGGTGAGTCTGTGTTATTCAGAGGTTGTTATCTCGGAATAACATACATACATTGCAATGTCGTGACTGACCAATCAGAAAAAGTATTGGTTAAGTATCTGATTAAGTATTCCAAACCAGACTGGTGTGTAATTTATACCTGTCAACCCTCCCGTTTTTCCCGGGATTCTCCCGTATTTTACAGTTCTATCCCGCTATCATGCCGTAAAGGTATTTTCCTGTATTTGTCCCGTATTTTCAGTCTTTCTCTGAAGGGTGGCAATAAACATTAAAGAGCCAATCCTCCCTGTACGCAAACCATACCGCCGAACCACCAGGGGTCGCCCATTGCTCTTAAACATGAGTCTGATCTGTGCTTTTGGTTTATTTAGGCATTAAACACTTTGAAATAAATATAAAAACGGTGGGATTCCCTTTCCTTTTCATTACAGGTGCTGTCGCTCCTCTTATGCAATCCTCAAAACAAGTCATAAAGCTGTGCATGACTGTCAGCAGACACGCTCCATAGTGATAAATAGATGCTGTTTCCCAAATGGATTCTCTTCACGTGATTTGAAGCGGAGCGAAAGTCCCTTATTTTAACATCCCAATGTTGACAGGTATGGTGTAATAAGGACGAGCTAAAGTATTTAACACCTACTATCATGGTAGTATTAAGCAGTGATGGCTACTTTTGAAACACTGCTTCATTTCGCTTTGAAACCTTTACAAAGCTCTTGATTTGAAATAGTGTTTTAAGGCACGTATAACATTAGCAAGGTCACGTGATTTCAGTAAACAGGCCTGTTTCGAAACGTTTCAAAAATTTTATGTTTCTCCACTTGGGGGTATGGAAGTCCTAAGAGGCCGTGCATTAAATATTTTTTCTCTCTTGTCATGTCGTGATCATGACTTAATTATCTCATGATCTCGACATAACTCGTTTTCTCGTGATCTTGACATAAAAAGTTCTGCTTATTCTCAAACTGAACTGCACATCTCTTACCATTTCTCCGGTCAGCCGCAAACCATTTAAACAACACCTTTCTAGCATCATTCTATAACCGTGCAGACGTCCCGGTCCTTCAAGCTGACTGGCAATGAAACTGACGATACTCTCAGTGTCGCTATATCTTCGACGATAAAGGCGGAGAGCCGAAAGCCTCAAGTGTCCGACATAGAAATTGTCAATCACTGAAAGGCAGAGAACTATCTCAGTTTGACTCAGTCCCTGGTCAAAATAAAAGCCTATGCATTCATCCATGATGTTTCGTAGCCGTTTGCTTACGGAAGTTAGAATAAGCAGAACTTTTTGTTATATCGAGATCACGAGAAAACGTGTTTTTATTTTGAGATTACGAGATAATTAAGTCGTGATCACGACATAACAAGAGAGGAAATTATTTTAATGCATGGCTTCTTAGGACTTCCGTAAGGGGGCGATCTGTGAAAAATCATAAAATCCACACGAAAGTATTCATTCAGATCGCCCTCTAGAGGCCGATCAGTACACCTGTATATATTGTTTAAATACAAACGTTTACCGTGGATGTGATTAATCGCGATGAATTGTTTCACAGCACTAGAACAAATCTGGTAAAGCTGTAGTGTAGCGTGAGCAGCTTTACAGACTCGGCACGCAAAGTGTTGTCAGGGTCTCTCTGGAGCTATGCCATGTTTTGTGTCTGTCAGTATACGGCAGGAATATAATCATACACCATTGTGCTTCCCTGAGATCTATAACAGAAGACCATTGAGTTTTCTGTCACCGCTCACCTTGATAGTGTGTCCATCAAAATATTGATTCAGTGGGATATGTAATGGCACATTGATTTTCTGCTGCAGGCGAGGAGTGATGGACAGAAGCCTGCTCTTTTTCTTACTGTTAAGGGAAGGGATTTTTATTGTTTTTATGGCTATCGAGCTTCGGAGAAGGTTAAAGTTGGTGTAATATTAATCTTTAAAGTAACTTTGACAGAATCGCGCTCCCCGGAGATGAAGTTTATTGCTCATGGTTGGTCTTTTGTAGCTCAGGAGGATTAGGTTTTAAAGGATTCAAGCTTTGTTTCAGATGCTTCTCCTAAAATTTCTTAACAAAAATAAAACACAAGTAAACAGACAATACAATAAGAGTGTAGAGATTAATTAATTTTAATATTCATAGTCAAAATTATTTGCCCTCCTGTGGTTTTCTTTTTTAAATATTTCCCAAATAAAGTTGAACAGATTCAGGAATTTCTCACAGTATTTCCTATAATATGTTTTCTTAAAGTCTGATTTGTTTTATTTCGGCTAGAATAAAAGAAGTTTTTAATATTTTTTAAAACAATTTTAATGTCAATATTATTAGCCCCTTTAAGCAATATTTGTTTTCCATAGTCTACAGAACAAACCACTGTTATGCAATGACTTGCATAATTACCCTAACTTTACCCTAGTTAAGCCTTTAAATGTCACTTTAAGCTGAATTCTAGTGTCTTGAAGAATATCTAGTCTAATTATGTGCTGTCATCATTGCAAAGATAAAAGAAATCAGATTCCCTTTCCATTTCATTACAGGTGGCATCGCCCCTCTTATGCAACAGCAGGGTAGAGCTGAAAGGATCTAGTGGACACGACTCCTTATGAATCTGCGTTGATTTTCAGCCTTCCTACATCACATAAAGCACAGCTACTCTATAAAATCCACGTAAGCCATTTGATAACGAAGCTACTGTAGAGTCACCGAGCAAACAGAAGCCCCGTCCATGACACAAATCCGCAATGAATAAGGCAATATTGACACGTGCAATTCACTCGCGCGTGCCACATCTGGTGTGAACAGAGCATTAAACAGAAATTGGGGAAATACGTATACATATACAAATATACTATATTTTCTATAGAGTGCTTTACAATAATATATTTGTACATATACATTAGATTAGTCAGTGCTAAAACTGGATCTAATCTAACAAAAAAGCTTAAGATGACATTGCAAAAAATGTCAATTTTGTAGAAATGTTTTTTTTTTTTGCAAGAACTCATTAAAACATAATCTTTCTATTCCTAAAGATATTAGGTATTAGCTTGTTAAGAATAAGAAAGGTATTAAGAATACAAATAATACCTACATATAATTAATATTTTAAAAAACAAAAACAAATGATTGGAACTGGAACCAAAAAATCATTATTCCGATTTATCATTAGAACATTCATTCATTCATTTATTTTTGTTCTGCTTACACTGAAAAAAATGACTTTTGCTTCTTGTTTAAACAACGTACATAAAATTAGTTGAAACAACACAAATCTTAAGGGTTTTTTGGGACAGTGTAATAGTTTTAAGTTCAAGCTAAATTTCTAAAAGTCTAAATTTGTAAAAACGACCAAATTAACTTAATGGATATGTGTTAGGACAACATGAAGGGATTGTGTGGAACCCAGCATTTTTTACAGTGTAGTCCTTTATTTATAAGGGGTCACCACAGCGGAATGAACCGCCAACTATTCCAGCATATGTTTTGCAAAGTAGATGCCCTTCCAGCTGCAACCCAGCACTGGGAAACACCCATACACTATCACATTCACACACATACTCGTACACTGTGGCCAATTTTTGTTCATTCAATTCACTAACCCAGGCTCATTCTGAAAACGTACCCCTGTATACATTTCTGGAGAGCACCAAATACATCCCAGTAGGTACATTTTATTGCAGCTTTTTTTTTTGCAAATCCACCAGAGGCCACTGTGTACGCTTTTTGAGGGTCTCAAAATTCTGTGGCGAGTCCATTCGTGCCTGCTGTTCTTTTGTAAATCCACCAGAAGCCTCTGTCGACTGACTGACTGACCGACAGAGCTATCGACTGACCCACCCTCCTCCTTCACTAAACCCAACAAATAGTGTTTTCAAAAGCATTGACTGACCAGCCCCCACCCACTTCCTTAAACCCAACTGTTTTAAAAACTAATCCAGAAAAAAAGCCTTCACCTGATTTTTACCACGTTTTCAGATTTACCACATGCTCACCCTGTTTACTTACTTGCTTTATTTTATTTTTTGGCTTCTGTTTTTCGTCTTACCCACTTTCTGGAACTGTTCTTCACCAGACTTGAACCCCGTCATTGTGGTCAACTCCACAGCAAATAAAATCAGTGTACATTTAACTCAGTTTGAGTTTAACCTAGCACTCTTGGGTGTACATATGACTCCCTCCATGTTGGAGTTAAAATAACACTGTATAAAGTGTGAATCACTCAGAGTTCATTTTAACACAGCAAGAGTTCATTCTTACATCAAACTAGAGTGTGTGTGTTTGTGTGTGTGTGTGTGTGTTACCCTTCAAAGTGCTAATATATTAAATTTGGACATTACTCACTTTATTTAATAACAAATAAATCTAAATGGATCATGCATGTGTGTATATAAGCTAATGAGTGCATATACTGCTTCTGATGAGAATTAATTTATTATATCATTATATCATCAGACTCGTAAAACACACTGGTTTGATCACTGTTTGTCTGAAAGAACCGCTTTGAGTAAAAAAAAAACCTGGACTTTCCATCGCTAGTGGGAAATACACTGCATAATGGGTTAAAAGTTTAACACTGAAAAAAAACCTCTTAAATATACGCTCTTTCACACTTAAAATGGATTAAAATGTACTCCGGTTTTACGGCTGAACAACACCCAAAAAAATAACACTGTATATTTAACACTGGAGTTTTTCAAGTTTAAGTGAAACACACTGGTTTGATCACTGTTTGTCCGAAAGAACCGGTTCGAGTAAAAAAAAAACTGAACTTCTTATCACTGTTGGGAACTAGCACCATCCCACAAATGTAATAATAAAAGCAGCATCATATGAGCATATCTGTTGCACATATAAAGTTAATAAATATTCACATTTATCATCACTGTAAAATCAATATAATGACTTCAATATAATTCATTGCTTGCGAATGAATGATTATCATTTGACTCGATCGTTCTCCATTTCTGAAAGCAAAATGAGTTCAGATAAACTCTGACAGCTGGGGGATTTTATAAGGCCACATGTATATTTCATAAGACATGAAGTGACACTGAAAGTCAACATAGAGTTGATTATTTTATTCTCTGTATTTTCTTTTTTGGCACATCATATATATATTGAGTCTATAGCCACCTTATTTTTAACATACAGTACTTTTTTAAACCAAAAACTAAACTAAGTAAGCTTATTACTCAGTAAAATACTTATAATTGCATGCTCAGTACATACATGTATTGTACTGTAACTAACAGAAATGTGTAGATAAATGTGGCCTATGCTTATTTTTTGATCAAGTATTTAAAGAGTAATTACTAGATATAATATAACATCAGTGTGTAATATTATGTATACCTACTTTTCCAAGTAATACTACACTACTCTTGGTATTACTACACTTACTACTACAAATTATTAAAACTATACTTGAACTTTAAGTAAATTATCTTTAAAAAAAAAAAAAAGCTTGAGAGTTAAGCATTTGGAAAAAATAAAGCTACTCAATGTTTAATCTATAAGCAGTGCATTCATATGGAGGTAATGGATTACAAGTAGAGTAATCAGATTACTTTTATTAAAATGCAATAAAGTTTATTCATTTTACATTTGGAGAATAAATGCTTTTATTTTTCTTAATACTAACAAGCAAGCAAAAAAATGTCATGCTAAAGTAACACAAACAGGTTACTTTTCCTAAGAAGTAACTAAGGGCTTTTTAGGAGGAGGAACTGAATGTAACAATTGAAGAAAATATTTGGGATCTAATTCTTGCACAAATACGTTCATCATAAATAAACGCTTAGCATACTCTCATTCAATTCAGGGTCGTGCACAGAATACACTGGTCTAGAACAAAACTGAATAAAATTTTCCCTAATCTTGACCCAACTTGCCTTCGCTGTACAGCCGAACCAGCCACACTAGTACTGTACATACTTTCTGGTCTTGTTTGAAACTGTCTGATATTTTAGGGTAAAGTCTTCAGGTGTTTTTCTGCTGTTTTTTTCGTTGTCAATAGACCCAAACCCCTTAACAGCACTGTTTGGAATCCTGCCAGAATATATTGAATTAAATTCATTACAGGCTGATGGTGGAGCCTTTGCAACTTTACTGGCTGTATGACTGATTCTAATGAATAGGAAGTCATCAGCTCCCCCTTCTTATCGGCAATGGGTTTTTGATTTCCTACATGCTCTTAGAATGGAAAAGATTCGGTTCTCAATAACAGCCAGAACAGTTCCAGAAAGTCCAGAGCCCCTTTCTAAATTTCTTTAAGGAGACACCTACATTTTTTTATAATCCTTTTTTAGTTTTTTTTTATTTATTCATTTACTTATTTATTTATTATTTTGTTTGTAGTTTTATGTAACGTGTGTATATTTTTCTGTACACATGTGGTATTTTACTTTTTATACATTATATATTTATTTAGAGTATAATTATGTTTTCCTGATAACTCTTGTTTGGTGAATTGTATCAGTGTGTATATCTTTATGTATCATAATTATGTAGATTTTATTGTCTGACCTAAGATAAACCTAAAAATATATATATTTTTTGACATTATAAAAAAAAGTAACTAAGTATCGTATTGTCACGATCACCAGCGATCTCCTCAGTCGGAGGTTGCTGGTTGATTCACAAATTAGCACAGCCTCCTTCACATTATCACTACTAGCAC
>CAIGQQ010029522.1:433454-446487 GCA_903798035.1 Danio albolineatus
CGTTAATAAACTGTTATTCATTTGAATCGTCCCGTCTACCAGTCTGTATCATAACACGTATTTAGTTACTTTTTAAAGGAAGTAATGCAAGATTGTAATATATTACTTATAAAAAGTTTTTTTTATTGTACTAACAAGCAAGCCCAGCTCATATTAAAAACGTAATGCAAACGTTACATAAACAAAAAGTAACCAAGTATGATATTTTGTTACTTTTCAAAGGAATTAATGCAAGATTGTAATAAATTGCTTATTAATAATCATCACACTAACAAGCAAGCCCATCCCAGATGAAAAAAATAATACAAAAGTAACAAAGTATCGTATTTAATGGAAGTAATGCAAGATTGTAATAAATTACTCATTAAAAAATCATTATACTAACAGGCAAGCGCAACTCAGATGAAATAAGTAATGCAAAAGTAACATAAATTCATCAATAACATCATAACATCAATTTTTAGTTACTTTTACAGGAATTAATGCAAGATTGTATTACATTACTTATAAAAGTTTGAAGCCAAGCAAGCCCAGCCCAAGTAATAAAAAAATAATGTAAAATTAACAAGCACAAGTATCGTATTTAGTTAGTTTTTTTTTTTTTTTTTAATGGAGTAATGCAAAATTGTAACATATTACTTGTAAAAGTTCTTTCAGTGTACTGACAAGCAAGCCCAGCCCAGGTGAGAAAAGTAATGCAAAAGTGACGAACAAATTACTTGTTCTTAAAACTAAGTATCGTATTTAGTTACTTTTTAAAGAAGTAATGCAAGATCGTAAAATATTACTTATAAATGTTTTTTTTTTGTTATACTAACAAGCAAGCCCAGCCCAGATGAAAAAAGGATGCAAAATAACATAAACACAAACTTTCCCTAAAAATTAACTAACTATTTTATTTAGTAACTTTTAAAGAGGGCGCCACGGTGGCGTAGTGAGTAGCACGTTCGCCTCACAGCAAGAAGGTCGCTGGTTCGAGCCTCGGCTGGGTCAGTTGGCATTTCTGTGTGGAGTTTGCATGTTCTCCCCGTGGTTGCGTGGGTTTCCTCCGGGTGCTCCGGTTTCCCCCACAGGTCCAAAGACATGTGGTATAGGTGAATTGGGTAAGCTAAATTGTCCGTAGTGTATGAGTATGAATGAGTGTTTTTAGTTGCGGCCGGAAGGGCATCCGCTGTGTAAAACAAATGCTGGATAAGTTGGCGGTTCATTCCGCTGTGGCGACCCCGGATTAATAAAGGGACTAAGCCGAAAAGAAAATGAATGAATTAATGAACTTTTAAAGAGGAAATAATGTGAGATTGTAATATGTTACTTACTACATTTTATTATAATAACAAGCAAGCCCAGATGAAAAAAGTAATACAAAAGTAACACAAAAGTAACTAAGCATCGTATTTACTTTTTAAGGGAAGTAATGGAAGATTGTAGTAAATTACTTATGTTTTTTTTTTTCTTACACTAACATGCAAGCCCAGCCCAGATGAAAGAAGGAATGCAAATGTAACAAACACGTTACTTTCCCAAAAAAGTAACTAAGTATTGTATCATATTTCGTTACTTTTTAAAGGAAGTAATGCAAGATTGTAATATATTACTTTTAAAAGTAACTCTCCATAACTCTGTGTATAACAAGGACTTTTTTGTGCATCATTCTTTACGCTCTGTTATACTTGTTATATTTTCAGTGTCAATCACTCTTCAAAATCTTATATGTTAAAGATAGATGGATGAAACGATGGACAGATGGAAAAGATTCGGTTCTCAATAACAGCCAGAACAGTTCCAGAAAGTCTGGAGCCCCTTTCTAAATTTCTTTGAGGAGACACCTAAATTTTTTATAATCCTTTTTTTCTTTGTTTTATTTATTTATTTATTTACTTATTTATTTATTTATTTATTTTTTATTCTTAGTTTTATGAAACGTGTGTATATTTTTCTGTACATATGTGGTATTTTACTTTTTATACATATTATATTTATATATTTATTTAGTGTATAATTATGTTTTCCTGATTACTCTTGTTTAGTGAATTGTATCAGTGTGTATATCTTTATGTATCAATATTACGTATATTTTATTGTCTGACCTAAGATAGACCTAAAAAAAAGAAAAAAATCTCTTTTGACATTATAAACAAAAAGTAAGTATCGTATTTAGTTACTTTTTAAAGGAAGTAATGCAAGATTGTAATATATTACTTATAAAAACAATCATTATACTAACAAGCAAGCTCAGCAATGATGAAAAAGTAATGCAAAAGTAACATAAGCGCATGACTTTCCCTAAAAAGTAACTAAGTATCCGTTTTAGTTACTTTTTAAAGGAAGTAATGTAAGATTGTAATATATTACTTTTAAAAGTAACTCTCCATAACACTGTGTATAACAAGGACTTTTTTGTGCATCATTCTTTACGCTCTGTTATACTTGTTATATTTTCAGTGTCAATCACTCTTCAAACTCTTATATGTTAAAGATAGATGGATGAAACGATGGACAGATGGCTCCTGTGCATCACAGAGGAACAAAAAAAAACACAGTCTGGTCCACCTGGAAGAATCTGGACGGTCTGATCTTTGCACCTGTATCTGCAGGAATGACCGATCAAGCGTCCAGCTGAAACAAACAAAGACTCCCTTCATTACTCAGAACCACAACAGCTCTTTCATACCGCAACGTCTGCAGATCAGATCAAAACAACCATGTTTTATTAACAACACGTTTGCTAACATATGTAATTGTACACTTCATCTAGGTTTGCACTCTTTTATGTGTTGGCTGATCGCAAACACAAGACATTTTTTTTTGTTTGTGCTTTAAGTATTATTATTTGTGTGGCAAGGTGGCTCAGTGGTTAACACTGTTGCCTCAAGGCAAGAAGGTCGCTGGTTCGAGTCCCGACTAGGTCAATTGGCATTTCTAAGTGGAGTTAGCATGTTCTCCCTGTGTTGGTGTGGGTTTCCTCCGGGTGCTCCGGTTTCCCCCACAGTCCAAACACATGTGATATAGGGGAATTGGATGAACTAAATTGGCCGTAGTGTATGAGTGTGTGGGAATGAGAGTGTGTATGGGTGTTTCCCAGTAATATGCTGGAATAGTTGGTGGTTCATTCCGCTGTGGCAACTACTGATAATTAAGGGACTAAGCCGAAGAAAAATGAATGAATGAATATTATTCATTTCAGCTAAATTCACAAAACAGGTCTAAATGGGCACATAGTTGACCCCTTTTTCCAGATTTAATATGAGTCTTTTGTGTCTCCAGAATGTGTCTGTAAAGTTCCCACGTTCCTGTCAGCGTGCCTCAATCTCCGCCTTCGGCTGCAGACAACAGACAGACGTAAAGGAAGCAGATCTCACATAACGTTTGTGAGAAATACTACAGTAAGAACTTTACCAATGACTGTTTGATGTGTTTGTTGAGGAGTTGCAACGATGAGTCACACACAATGTAGTTACAGAGTTCACACGCACACACACACACACAGCAAACGCGTTTAGCTTTGCTCTGTTTTTGCAAGCAAATGTAACAGGATACAGGTTAATATCCACTGCTGTATGGATATCTGTCATGCTAATGTACAAAATAAACCTGATTTAATGTCAACAAACCGAGATTGAAGCGTCTTCTTTTATAATCGTCCTGACATGCAGCTGTGGTGATGAAGTAAAGCTGAAGTGAATTGCTGTATTTCATTAACATGCACTGTTTTAAACACGTGTTAAACTTGTGAAACTCACTCTTCATCACATCTGATGATGACTGATGATCACAGAGAGCTGATTAGATCTTTTATTCCCGGTTGCTTTGTGCACGTCCTGTCTTGTTGATATGATTATACACGTTACTACGGAGACATGTTAATACGCAGCTGTCAATCAATTCGGTGGGCGGGGGGACCGCACTCCTACGTAAAGTTGTGGTTGGTCTCAAAACCGTTCTGATTGGTCCACCATTTTTATGTTGTTAAATTGAAGAAAATAAAGGACTGGGTGTGTTTATATCAGCCCAAAATGACCGTCTATACACTATACCTACACATATGTCTGAACAAACAGCTTGAAAAGTAGATTTTTCACCAATAGGCGCCCTTTAAGTGTCATGGTTATATTTGTAGGTTATAAAACCATTTGAATATTAAGACATTACAGTCAGGAGATTAGTAATGTACATTTCTAAGAACTTAATTTGTGCAAATTTAAAGGTGATTTTGTCTAAATTATTTATTTTTACTCTCAGTTTCTGGAGTTTCAAATACATATTTCCTGTCCTTATTATATCCATACACCAACAAAAAGCTTATTTATGCTTTGTATAAATCATTCATTTCATTTTCTTGTCAGTTTAGTCCCTTTATTAATCAGGGGTCGCCACAGCGGAATGAACCGCCAACTTATCCAGCATTTTTTTTATGATGCCCTTCCAGCTGCAACCCATCTCTGGGAAACATCCATACATCCTCATTCACACTCATACACTATATGGCCAATTTAGCCAACCCAATTCACCTGTACCACATGTCTTTGGACTGTGGGGGAAACCAGAGCCCCCGGAGGAAACCCACACAAGAAAACCACACAGAAACGCCAACTGACCCAGCCGAGGCTCGAACCAGTGACCTTCTTGCTGTGAGGCGAACATGCTACCCACTACGCCACCGTGGCGCCTCTTTGTATAAATCCCAGTTTTCAAATAAATATACCCTTGTGACTGGTTTTGTGGTCCTGGGTCAGTCACAAAGGCTCTAAATTACATTTTATTTTTTAAATTGGGAAGAAATGTCATCAGTTGTTTACAGAGTAACGCAAAAAAAAAATCTAGTTTTAGTTATATAACTATACTGCCTTTCTCTCTCAATATATATATTTAATATTCAATAATTGCTTTATTGGCATAGCAAATGTTACAAATGTATTACCAAAGCATTTATAAAATTTGCATAAAAATAAAAGAACATACATAAAGTATATAATAAAAAAACCACAGTAAATAGTAGTAGTAGAAAAAAAGACATGTAATAAACTAAAATATAAATAATATATCATATCATCTATATATATATATATATTAGGGCTGTCCAAAAATTAATCGTGATTAATCACATCCAAAATAAAAGTTTAGCATAATATTTTTGTGTGCACTGTGTATATTTTATTATGAATATATAAATACACAAATGCATATACTTGATAAAATGTTGGTTTATATTTAGATATCTAAAAAATATATGTGTATGATACAAATTTTACATTTGAATATGATGTAACTACTTTGATGTAACGTTTTTATATATAGTTTTGGCTTCTATGAATGTGTTTATCACATATACATAATAAATATATATAACACACACACATATTATGTCAAAACAAACTTTTATTTTGGATGTGATTAATCACGATTAATTTTTGGACAGCCCTAATATATAAATATATATTTCTCTCTCTCAAACACACACACACACATTACATTTTGATTTTTAAATTGGGAAGAAATGTCAAGAAATTTTGTTTGAGTAACGCAAAAAAATCAAGTTATAGTCATAACTACACTGCCTTTCACACACAGCACCCAGCAGCCAAAGTTTCAGACATATATATTTTTTTCTTAACAATGAAAACAGTATTTTTCCTGACAAATGGTCCTTTTCTGCAAAATGATGCTGCTTAGATTAGCCTTTAGGAGCATATAATCAGGGTGCGAATTACAGGGCGTTTTGGGGGCATTAATCCTCATAATTAATGCTTGATCCCCCCTGAAGGACGTCAAAACAGGAGGTATGGGGAGTCAGACCTTTAAAACTGAGAAATAGTTTGCTCTGATCAGTATTTTATATAATATAATTAATAATTAAAATAATAGATAATATAAATACACATGGGGCGCCACGGTGGTGCAGTCGGTAGCACGATCGCCTCACAGCAAGAAGGTCACTGGTTTAAACCCCGGCTGCGTCAGTTGTCTGTGTGGAGTTTGCATGTTCTCCCTGTGTTGGTGTGGGTTTCCTCCAGGTGCTCTGGTTTCCCCCACAGTCCAAACACATGCGCTCTAGGTCAATTGGTTATGCTAAATTGTCAGTAGTGTATGTGTGTGAATGCAAGAGTGAATGGGTTTCCCAGTGTGAAGGGCATCCACTGCGTAAAACATGCTGGATAAGTTGGCGGTTCATTCCGCTGTGGCGACTCCAGATTAATAAAGGGACTAAGCCGAAAAGAAAATCAATGAATACACAATTTGCTCACACCCCTATAATGGTTTATAGCACTGTGGAAAATATTCATTCAACAGTCTGAAACAGCAGATGTAAACCACCTATAGACATCGTATAAGTGTTCAAAAGACTGTTTTCTCATTAAACAGGAGTTTGTTTCTATATGCAGCATAAAAGTAGTCAAATTAGATGCATAGTTTGTATAATTTGACCTACAGTAACTTCTAAACTAGCTAATCAGAGGATACTGTAGGCAATAGCTACACTAAATATCCCTCATAAGACTGAAAACTTGAATAGGCTACTTAAATATGTTTTTATGAATAAATTAGATGTAATTTAAATAAATACATACATTTAATTCACTGAAGCATGTATTACACAAACTAACACAAACTAACGTTGACCACCCCGATCGCCAATGTATAATTCGCACCATATTTAATAGATTTTATATATTCAGACTACTTTAATCAAAATATTTATGAACATCTGAAATAGAACAGGTATAATAATACATTTTATATATTCAGAATACATTAATGGAAACATTCATGATTATTTAAAGCTTATGGTTATGCCTACTGTGTGTGCTTCAGTAGTTCTGCGCTTATCCTGTAGCGCCACCTGCTGAGCATTTCAAAATATATTCACTAAGTTCACGCCTAACCATGAACGAACTACTTCAGCATGTTAAAAATAATTGAATGACACTGTAAGACGTAAGATGTTATAAAATAAGATGATATTAATAAATATTAAAACTCCTCAGTTGTAAAACACTTAAGCGTCAGATAAACTCCAAAATACGTCTATTAATATAACTTATGCCCGTATACCAAGGTCTTTTGAGCCATTTTTAGATTAAATGTTATGTTTTTTCTCTCTTTCCTCTTCTGTGTCATCTGTTATTTAGCATCTTAGCGAATGCGTCTGGTTTTCAATGCCGTTTGCTGCAGTTATTATTGGTGGTTTACGCTGTTTGATGTTGATGACAGTATTTCTTACCATAATAATCTAATGTATTGTTTTAATTAGGAAATAGATACACTGCTTTGTAACAGTTTTACGCCATTTTGCGCTGACAAAATAGTCAAATTTTGCCTCTCGACCGGAAAGTGGGCGTGTTTGTTTACATTTGTCCCTGCGCCACGCGACTCTGCGTGATGACGTAAGTGGCACGTATCGCTCTGGCTTTCGGAAGAGAGAAGGCAGGCTAGCTCACGGAAAACCGGTCTAAAACGATGCAGGAGACGGTAAGACGGACAGTTTTGTAGTATCGTGAACAATGCAGCAACCTCTCCTAATATTTAGGCGTCTTTTTCATCAGCAACAACGTCCTGGTCGTCTTTTAACGTCCAGAAAGTCTGTTCACATGCTAGCTAGCAGGATAGCTGGTTAGCTTGATCTCTAATGTACTGAACTGTGAATTTTGACATTTGGCTAGTTTCAGATGTAATAACATAGTTTTACTCTGATTTTCGCCATCGTAGATTAGGTTTCATGGCTTTATTGAATATTTGTGCCATCATAAATTATGTAACCAGTGTGTTTGTAATGTTTTATTGTTGCTTATTTACATATCGCCATATGACATGTTAAATGTATGTAGATAAAGCATACTTTCCTGAAAATCATAGTTGCCACACGTATTTAGTGTTACCATAGTAAAATAGGGATTAAATACAACTGAGCTCTTACATTTGCTTTATAGTGAGTGTTATTACTATGATATTTTTATTGAAAACATGATACATATTTGAACAAATCACCAATTAACATAGTTCATAACTTTACTGATAATACGTATTATAGTTGTTTTTTATTATTTGTATTATTATAAATAGTATAAGTTAACACAAACATGCATATTGTGTGAGTTAGGGCTGCACACTATTGGAAAAATTGAACATTTCGATATTTTTGTCTTGCGATATGAATACAGATTTATTTATTCATCAGATGACTTAACAACCCTATTTGGAAATAATTTATAATGTTAGATTGGGATGATTCTGCAATGGATTGCATCTCCATAATCTTATAAACAATAATATTTTCTAAACATATTTTCGTTGTGGTTTGTACTATTTGCAGGGCATTTATATATTTGCATGTGTTGTGAGTAGGCATGGGCCGGTGTAAGATTCTGACGGTATGATAACCTTGGATAAAAATATCACGGTTTCACGGTATGATGGTATTGTGATTTCTGCTCTAAAATATATTCTTTTTAAATGTCTGGCTGAAAAACAAAACCTTTTTCCTCTTTGAACACATATTTTATTTTGAGAAACATTTAAAGTATTTTGGGGCAGTAAACATGTCAGGCTAAATAATTCAAGTGAATCATTGACTTCTGCTGTCTTCATTTGTACAGATTTCTTTACAATTTACACCTAAAAAAAAAAAAAAGGTAAGTAAAAAAAATCTTACACATACCTTAGGAACGGTATAGCAGAAAATGTTGGTCGTATGAAACCTTGACTTTTTCCATACCGCGGTATACATTGAAAACGGTTATCGTCCCATGCCTAGTTATGAGTATTTTCATGCATAACGATCTATAAATATAATCAAGATAAAGATACAATTGAAATAAAGTGTTTTATCGAGTCTAGCAGTATTCAAGTACAGTAACTGAATGATAAAAATATAAATAATTCCATAAAATTAATCATAGTTAAGGTCAGAAATGGTACAATTTCTTATAGATTAATGAGTTTAAGGTTATTTTACAATCACAGGCATCAAAAACACATGCAAATGATTAATTACAACACAAACGCAACGTTGTATATATCCTGCAATGTGACTGTTGCGAATGATCGCATTGCGATATTGATGCTGAAACGATATAATGTGCAGCCCTAGTGTGAGTTATTATTTCGTGATCATTATTAAATAACATAACGTTTATAAAATAACATAACATAACTCACACAATAATATTTAATATGTACAATATTAAATATTATTAACTGTTATTAAATAGCAGAAGAATTTATGTACAATATGAAATATTATTAAAAAGCAGAACTGTTTATGTACAGTATGAAATATTATTAAATAGCTGAACTGTTTATATATTAAATATTATTAAAAAGGACAATGTTTTTGTACAATTGTATCTTAAAAAACTGAAAGAAAAATATAGACTATAGACAAAATTTGCTTAGTAATAGTGTAAAATGACCTATTATTAAATTAATTATTGTCTGCTTTGGCAGTATGTGTGTTTAACACAAAGATAACACTTGGATAAATAGTATTGTAATATTTGCTACATTACTTATATTTTGGCACCAGAATAATGACGGATTGATGGAGAAGCTAATTATTTTGCTGTTCTGAATTATTGAATGCTATTCTGAAATATTTAGCTATTCTTTTTTGACAAAGATTTAACAAAGTCAGAATACTGGATAAAGTATAAAACAAATTCATAAATGATAGATTTTATATTGTCCAACATACACTACACTTGGAAAAATACACTGTATGGATGTTTGCTTTATTTTCAAGTGACTGATAAATTCATGGAGATACACATATTTCAAATTATTTCTTAGCTTTGTGCAATTTGCAGCAGTGATATTTGATCATTCCAAAACAAACCTGTATATAAATTTATCTGCCATGCATACATATAATATGAAGGGCATGACAACAGCAGGCATTTACCATTGATCACAGTCAGAACTTTGCTTCTCTGACAAGTTGTGCTTGACAGTCACAGATTTTAATTAATCACGTTTAGGTCTGTCACAACAATCGATATATGGACTTATCGATGATGCAATATATATCGCCCAGGCATAAAAACAAATTCTAGCAACATTTTAGCTGATTGTACAATATCTCTATGCTGGAGGTGTCAGAGTCAGAATGGTTAAAAAACACTGTAGTATTAACTATAAATTACTGTATTATATTTTCATGTGGGTGTTGGACAACTGAAAATAGATTTGGGAGCAGATATCGAAGCCTCTGTTAATTTTTACCTTGCACTTTTTTGTTAACGTTTATTATTAATTATTTAAGATATGCCTTTTCATGTTTTGATTCCAATGCCTCATTATTACAGTGTACTTTGCAAGAGTGTACTTGCATCGTGATGATTTTATGTTGTCCTTCTGGTATTATATAAAGAGTGGCATTATATGGTCTTAAAATGACAATAATACCGTTTATCGCAATATATTTTGGTGCAATATATCGTACAACAAAAATAGAAATCGTGACAGGCCTAATCACGTTTGCAGTTTCCTTTCGATTTGTCATTCAGCACTACAAAGATAAATTGTTGCCAGTATACATGGTTTGGCTGTACATTGAGCATTTGCTGTCCTACGAGGTATATGCACTGACTTTTAATTTCAGCCAGCCATCCTCAGCACTTCTGGTGAACTGTCCTTCTATTATAAAATTGCATCATTTGAGGTCTGATTTCTTTAAAAATCTTCACTACCTAATAGTTTTTTCAGATATACGATATAAAATGGGTCTCACACCGGACAAGAAGCACTGCAATAAATCCCATTTGTCCCCTCTATGTCTTTAAAATATCACAGTTTGTTTTGCCCCAGTTTTCAATGGAGCTTCTGCACTCGCCTGCTGACGGCGTTAGCAGTTACATTGTCTTTCTTCTCATTTTACGCTTGAACAACTAAATAAATGCTTTAGTCTATTTAACTCAATGTATTGTAATTACATTACAACATCGATGCTGTAAAAGGAACCTTATGACGTTTAAAATAGTCGCATTAAGCTTTCACCGGAAGTTTATCATTGCCTGAAAAACACTAGCTGTGCATTTAGCCCATGGTTGTATATTTCTTATTATTTAAATGTGCATGTAACATTAAAGGAAAATCTCCCCTGAAGTTAAACAGATGAGTTTTACCATTTTTTGATCCATTCTGCTGATCTTTGGGTTTGACAGGAACACCTTTAGCTTAGCTTCGCATTGATCATTGACTCTGATTAGACCATTAGCATCTCACTCAAAATGACTAGGAACTATACTTTGGCCTAATAATTATTCCGGCGTAATAATTAAGAAACTTTGCAGATGTTTCATGGTTGCAGAAGGTGCAATTAGAGCTGCACCTTTTGGAGAAAACATCGAAATGCCATTTATCTGATCAAACTTGTGATTTAAAATCTGATTCACTACAATTTCATAAAAGAGCTACAAATTTGATGTGTTGTTGACAGCGCCAAAGAAAGATCAAGCATCATAACAAAGTACGCTAAACTATGCTACTGTTTATTTGAAACCTCTTAAACATTGTTGCCATTTTTTCCAATAAAGTTGTCAGTTGTCATGAAAAATTAAAAAAATAACTACAGTATTTTAGATTCAAGTAAATGGATTAAATCTAAAATGACTGCACGATATTGGAAAAAAAAATTATATTGTGATGTTTTATTTTTTGGCGATAAATCAAGTGATTTTAATTTATTTTATTTTATTTTTTTATACCAGAGGTCGTATTGGACATACAAGAATAACCCACGGTTTTTGCTCCAAGGTGAAAACCCTACTCAGTGTTTGTACTACTTTTTATTTGATGAGAAAAGATGCGCATAAACTGTGATGGAAACACTTTTACCGCATCAAATCCAGTATGCGCATTAAATAAAGGTCATGTGACTTTGTTATAAGTGATCATGTGATGATAAAAATGTGTGTGAATGGACAAACCAGCAGGCTGAGCACGTCGTAAAACATCTGAAATAGTCATTCTAAAAGGCCTCACCGTTGCAGTAGTTCTTCCTCAAACGCCACCGCGCGTTCACATGAAGAGAAGATCGACGCAGCTTCTCCTACTGCAGCAAATTACCTTTTTACTGTTGATATTTGGTGCCAGTTAATCAGGACATGACTATTTTGTCAGCTTTGACTGTTTGGATGGAAACGCTGCTTTATTCGCACGTCTTTTATGCGATAATCCAGTTTTGCGCATAAACTTCATTTGCATTTTTGGATGGAAACATAGCTACAGAGCGCTTTTAACTTCTCCTCAACCTCCCGCTGGCCTGCAGGTACCCACACTAGTGAATGCTGCTCTCTCATTGGCTGTAGGCGATCGCCGATGTTATGTTCAGTCAAAACACATTTCACACGGCATGATTTGAATCTCCGACAGCTCCAGATATTCTGCTCGCCAAATATCTCCCGGTCATCGGCGACTCACTGGGGATTCTCTCAGATCGCGTCTTTGATAGTTCATATTGTGTGATTGTCACTCGCGTGCACGAGCACAGATTTGCCTGTGATTTCAGGCATTTGTCGGCGATTTCTCAAAACCTGTCGGCGAGTCAAAATCAGGGCTAAAATCATGCAGTCTGAACTCGGTATTGATGGATGCTCAACACACACACACTCATGTTAAAATCTCAAGAAAAGTACTCCAGGGTTTCTTGAACCTTTAAGTACATTTTTAGCAAAGTGACACCCAGAACATATTTTTGAGTTTTCAATATCATGTATTAACACTAACAATCCTATTTAAATTATGTATTTATTTGTTTGTTGATTTTTAATGGTATATTTATTATTGAAATATTCCTGCCATCAAAATAGCCTTGGTTGCTGACATGGCATTAAATAAAAAATACATTACATTACATGTTCACATGCTAGCTAGCAGGATAGCTGTTTAGCTTGATCTGTGAATGTTGCCATTTCGCTAGTTTAAAATGTAATAACAGTTTTACTCTGATAATGGACGTATAAAAAAAAAAAAAAAACTTTGGTCATTTGAGTGAGATGCTAATGGTCTAATCCAATTCAATGATCTATGCTAAGCTAAG
>CAIGQQ010029522.1:446887-463004 GCA_903798035.1 Danio albolineatus
GTCCAACTTTAAGGGAGCTGTAAAATATTCTATTCTACATTCTATACCACATTCTATTCTGTCCTTTTTCTCAGAGCGTCTAGACTTTGACGTCACCATGGAGACTGATGCAAACTCCTTCCACGTGGAGTTCCCGGATTTCTCCTGCTCGCTCCTGAAGAAACTGAACCAGCAGCGGCAGCGCGGCCAGCTCTGCGACCTCATCGTGTCCATCGGCGGCCATCAGTTTCGCGCCCACCGTGCCGTCCTGGCCGCCAGCTCGCCGTATTTCTGCGACCAGGTGCTTCTGAAGAACAGCGCTCGCGTGGTGCTCCCGGACGTCATGCCTCCGTGTGTTTTCGAGCAGCTCCTCCTATCCTGCTACACCGGAGGACTTTCGGTGCCTTCAGGAGAAGTGGTGTCCTTTCTTACAGCCGCCAGTTTTTTACAGATGTGGCATGTGGTGGACAAATGCACCGAGCTGCTGGAAGTTGGAAACAAGAAAACCAGCGGCGGAGGGAATTTCGAGCACAGCTCATCGCCGAAGTGTGACGTCTATGAGGATAATGCTGAAGATCTGGTGGAGGACGGCATTACTATCCCTGCTTTGGAAAGCGCCGGATGCTCGTCTCCTGATGCGCAGAGCAGCGAGAACGGATCGGACGCTATGGAAAGCCACTGCTCTAGACCTGCATATGTGCCGCCGAGCATCATGGGACATCGGAAGAAGGTCCACGTTAAAGCGGAAAGACAAACTCGGGAAGCCTGCGGTGGGTTGTTCGGCTCAGAACACACTGCGAACGATTCTGACGAAAACAACGGCAACGCTGTCGAAGATTGTTTCGACGAGAAGCTAACAGAGTGTTTGGATCGGGATTGCACTTATGAAGAGCCTCTGGATTTCTACGGAAGCTCCATGGAGGGGTTTTCTCAAACGGGAGACGAGCTTTCTAATCCAGAGTCCAAGGAGAAACTTCAGGCGGATGGGAATAATACGGATGGTCCGAAAGATGAATCTCCTGCCGAAAGCGAGCAGACGTCCCACTCAGGGTTTGCCTCGGTGGTTTATAAGCTCTATCCGTGTCAGTGCGGCAAAAGCTTCACGCATAAAAGTCAAAGGGACCGGCATATGAGCATGCATCTGGGTCTGCGGCCGTTCGGCTGTGCCGTCTGTGGTAAGAGCTTTAAGATGAAGCATCACCTTGTGGGTCACATGAAGATCCACACGGGGATTAAACCGTACGAGTGCAGCTTGTGCTCGAAGCGCTTCATGTGGAGGGACAGCTTCAACCGGCACACCTCCACCTGCGCCAAAGCACATCAGACCCGACGGGCCTCTCAGACCTGCTAGTGTTCACTTGATTGCCAGAATGCCAAACGGATTTTAAAAACGAGCACCTCAGTGTTGAACAGGGAGTTCTGTTTAGTTTAGCTGTTCAGGTGTACACACTGCTAGTCAGAGGTTTGGGTTAATTGGGCTTAAAAATGGTCTCTTATGCTAACCAAGGCTGCATTCAGGCCACGTTTACACTAGTGTGTTTTCGTTTTAAAACGCATAAGTTTTGCTACGGTTACGCCGAAAACGGAGGCGTGGCTGCTGGACACAGAAATGGGAGCGTTGGGAGAACCAATGTCCGTTTTAGGCGCTATTGTGCAGTTAAACTCTGCCTTTTTTACTACAACAGCTGCATATATTCACAAGAGGCAAGCTACTGTTCGAGCACTCGCTAATCGCTCACGTTTCCAGCCGCTTAAGCCCCATTTAGACCGCCGGTTTTGGGTTACAGCGGGAAGAACCAGCGAGACGCATGCTTTTGAATGGTCACGTGATATACATTTCGCTGGCGTAGTGTGGAGGCAGATCTGTTGAGAGACGCTGGGTGAAACGCTAGTGTGGACGCGGATCGTTTTCATGCTAAAACGTCGTTTTAAAACTAAAACGCACTAGTGTAAACAGGGCCTTATTTGACACACTGTACACCAGGGGTGCTCAACCCTGTTCCCGGAGATCTACCTTTCTGCAGAGTTTTCCTGATCAAACACACCTGAACCAATTAATTAGGACAGGAGTGTCCAAACTCGGGCTGTTTCTCAATTCCAAGAACGTAGAGGACGGACTTGTGTTCTTGTGGAGACCGGTCTTGCCAGGTCACAATGGAAGAACGAACTCGAGAGAACGCAAGGACTGAGAGTGCGTCCTGTGAGAGATGAGATGCTGCGTTCTTCTTCCTGATGGTCACATGACCCACACGCATCTTTAACCAAAAATTATTTAAACATTACAGCATCAATACAACAATTTATTGTTTTCCCCATTTCACAATATATACTCTGCATAAAGACTTTACAAATATACGCTGCACATCACAAATAACACAGATTTTAATACAAATTTCAACAAATAATATTAATTAATTAATTTAATTTAAACTTAATGTGTTTATGCCTTTAATAAGATTTTTATGCTAACGTTTACTTTCACCGTCTCATTGAGGGAAACTCCTGAGGTAAATAAGTGTTATCTCTGAACTTTTATAATAAATCTATACAAAATGCTGCGCTTCCCACCTCCAGTCGCAATGACTTCTGGGACTTCTAGAGCGAGTTCAGTCTGCATTGGTGCGTCCTTGATATCAAGAACACATCCGGGAACTTTCACGCGTCCTCTGTTCTTGCGGTCTTGAGTATTGGAACTGAACTTCAGCGGATGATGATGACGTTACACGAAAACACGAGGACGCAAGACCGCTGAAGAACGCGTATTGAGAAACAGCCTCGGTCCTGAAGGGCCGGTGTCCTGCAGATTTGAAGTCTAACTTGACTCAACACACCTACAAAGATGTTTCTAGAAAGCCTAGTAAGAGCTTGGTTAGCCAGCCCAGGTGTGTATGATTGGGGTTGAAACTAAACTTTGCAGGACACTGGCCCTCCAGGACCGAGCTTGGACATCCATGAATTAGGACCTGAACAGCACTTGATAATTACAGGCAGGTGTGTTTGATATGGGTTGCAACTGAAATCTGCAGAAAGGTAGATCTCCAGGAGTTGGCCCTCTCTGCTGTACACTCTCTGAAATAAAGGTACAAAATCTGCCACACTACAAAAGGTACATTTCTGTACATATTAATACCTAAAAAATACAAATGTGTACCTCAGAGTAACTTCAGGCTGATTTATACTTCTATGTCAAGTGCACGCATTTGCTCCGGTGCAGCCTACGTGTGGTCGCATAGCCCTCGCCATGGCCGTCACTAATGCGCACCTCTCAAAAAACCATGTGTCGCGCAAGCTCTGTGATTGGTAGCGCTGATGAGTGTGAATGGGGGTGAGAGCCACGTGAGCCTGATAGAGCGAGTGTTTACAAGTGTTGAGTCCTGTTAAGGAGCTCCAGATGGAAACTATTGTTTTGTGTTCACCTTATGATTAAAGTTGTTGCACGTCCGCTGGCTCCCACCTCAAAATGAGCGAGTTTGAGCCACTTGTACATTAAGGTAGCGTTCAGAAAAAACTAAACGGCAGCGACGAAACTCGACACAGAGGAACATAAACACCTCACTACCAGCTAACGTTTCAGAAGTGTTATTGCAGAGCAACACAAACAGCATGCAGAAGTATAAATGCACAACAACACATTGGGTGTGCCGTGGGAAACGCCGATCACTTGACGCAGAAGTATAAACCAGGCTTTAAAGGTACAGAAGTTTGCCGTAAAGGTATAAAAGTGTATCCTAAAGGTACTGATGTCCACCTGTACGATACAGAACTGTACCTTTTTAAAAAAGACCACCCTAGTGACAGATGTTGTACCTTTTATTTCTGAAAGGGTTAAAAATGTAATGACAAAAGTCAAGACTACAACTTTAACTTATTGCAAGTAATTATTTTCGACAAAACTTTGTAATTTATACAAAGTTTAACTTCATATCGCTAGTCACTTTGATGGATATATGTTGAGAGGACTGGAAAAGTTAATTTGATTCAACTAAAAAATTTAAGGCAGCAGGTCATTGCAAATTAAACAACTGTTTTCTGTTTTGAATGTAAATGTAAAATGTTGTTTATTTATTACTGTAACGCAAAGCTGAATTTACAGTATCAGTTCTCACGACTTTAGTGTCACATGATCAGAAATGATTCTAAGATGCAGATTTTATGCTTCAATGGATGGTTCAATGAAAAATTACTCACAGTTTACTCTTCCTCAAGGGTTTCTAAATTTGTATGAGTGTCTTTCTTCTGTTCAACTTAATAGAAGATATTTAGAAGAATGTTGGAAACCAGTAGCCATTGACATGCATAGTAGGAAAGAAATACTGCCAATGTCAACTGGTTTCCAAGATCCTTATATCTTCAAAAAAAAATATTATATATATATATATACACGCAAATCAGAATTATTTGCCCCCCAGGTTATGTTTTGTTATAGTGACAAAAGTTAAAGTTAGGGTAATTAGGCAAGTTATTGTATAACAATGTTCTTTTTTTTGTAGACAATAAAAAATAGCTTAAAGGGGCTAATAATATTGACCTTAAAATGGTTTAAAACTTTTTTTATTTTTGCCGAAATAAAACAAATAAGACTTTCTCCAGAAGAAAAAAATATTATCATTGATCTCAGATAAAATATCTTAATATTACAAACAAATATATTCATTTATTGTAAATTTTTAAAGAATTGTGATAATTGTCGCTTTTATTGAAATTAATAATTTTATCTACTCATGGCATTTATAATCTTACAGCATATTACATTTCAAGTAAATGCTGTCCTTTTTTAACTTACAATTCATCACTGGAATCATGAAAATGCCTCATAGTTTCTAATTAAACTGTTCAACACCGATAATAAGAATAATCATAAATCATCATCAATAACTGAATAATTACTTAAGAAATTTAATAGACCCTTTTCACATTTCCAGGTTTCTCAGTAGCGGAAGTCATCATAATTGGTAAATTTAAAGCACAGTGAATGGAACAACTACACAACAACTATTTTTTTTACAATCTTATTTGCTCAAATAATAAAAGAAAAACTCCCTGATGGTGCTATAAAGACTTTCAGAAAAAGGGAAAAATAGTGTGAGACTGATAACGGCAGCCAGAGGGAAGAATAACGTCCGATTTACTGTCCCCTAGACGCTGCATTAGAAATGCCTTGCACATAATTGCAGTATATTAACGTTCATACTTTTTTAAAAATCTAAATATTAAACACAAAAACTACATTAATCATTAAAAACGCATCACAACAGGCTTGTGAAAAGGGTCCGTTTCTGAAGAATCATGTGACATTGTCGACTCAAGTAATGATGCTGAAATTCAGCTTTGCATCGCAGAAGTTAATGACATCACAGTATGTTCAAATAGAAAACATCGCTTTTAATTTCAGAGTTTTTAATGTATTTATGGTCAATTAAATGCAGCTCTAGTCAGCAAAAGAGAGTTATATTGGGAAGCATAATTGTTCCAAACTATTGACTGTTATTGACCTCAAACCTACACTCGAATAATGCTGGGCTGTTGTAAACCGACATGGTTCAAATATGGACAAACCCAAAAATTGGGTTAAAAGTTGAATTTAAATTTGCTTAAAAAAAAATAATAGCCCTAAGTTGGGTTTGTCCATGTTTGGGGTTGTTCACGACAAGCCAGCGTTTTTAGAGTGCCTCATATCTCATCACAGAATAATTCAAAGTCAATATGACATCAAAATTGATGCTTTTTACTTTCTTAAAGTCATAGTTCACTCAGAAATGATAGTTACTCACTATTTACTCCCCCTTAAACCTTCACGAGATTCTTTTTTTCTGTTGAACACAAAAGAAGATATTTCGAAGAATGTTCAAACTTGAAAACCACTGAATTCTATATTAGAAAAAACGAATGCTGGAAGTCAATGGTTACAGGTTTCCAACATTTTTCAAAACATCTTTTTGTTTAACGAAAGAAACTCATGAAAAGTGTAAACATGCAAAGAGTGAGTAAATGATGATACTAATTTAATTTATGGGTGAACTATCCCTTTAATTGACTTTATTATAGTAAAAATGTAACTTTATATTCATTTAAATGCCATTCCAACATCTCAGAATGATGTGATTTTAATATTAAATCTCACACACGCACACACACACACACACACACACACACACACACACAAGCCTTGAATATTCAGGTTTTAAGACTCACTATGGAGTTTTAACAAGGTTTTATCTTTTGTAAATATAAATATTCGCGGGCGCAGCATTATGCAGGATGTGATTGGCTCTGCTTGAGCTGGATTATTTGTGCGTTTGGCATTAACTCTGTTGCAGATCTCTGTCATTTTGTTGCTCAATGCTTCAAATAGGATTTGTTTCAGCTGCTAATCCAAACTAATCCAGTTTATGCTCTAAAAGTCAACAGGTTTATTAGGAGGATTTTTGGGGGAAAGTCAAATACAGATCTTACATAATGCTGCATTAATGACCTTTTCATCTTCTTCTGCTAACAGTGTTCCTGTACGTGATGTTGATTTTAGTTCACTTTTGTGTTTGTTTTTTTATAAAGTGCCATACTGTTACTGTAAAATATCACAAATCTGAACCCAAACATGAACCGGTCATATTTCTCACACACACACAATAATAATAATAATAGTAATAATAATAATAATAATAATAATAATAAAATGCGTAATGAAATATAATGTTGCATCAAAAATTACCTCTTTTTTTAAAGATAATTTTTGATAATGCAGTAAATAGCCTTTATTTTTATTCGTTTTAAATTGTTATTAATTAATTACTGTAAGTATTTTCTTTTTGGGGATGAAATATGACCAGGCATGTACTTGGTGGGTTTTATCAAAATGGTCTGTATTTGCAGAATTGAATTAAAATGGATTTTAGAGAGAAATACAGTTGAAGACTAAATTATCAGCCCCTCCTTTTTCTAATTATGACTGTTTAAACGAGTAATAAAAATAATTGATAATAAAAATTATATATATATATATATATATATATATATATATATATTTAGCATTACTGAATCAACTTAGAATCCTGAATCAACAAATATACAAGATAAATGTATATTAATTACATATTCCTAAAAATCAACTTCCAAATAAGCAAGTACTAATGTTTTTTTTTTGCATACACTAGCTGTTTTCATTAATATGTTTTTGAAAGTGAATCTGCTTTCTTTTTCTATCCATACAGATATTAAAATAAATAGATTTAAAATAGGTAAAACAAATCTATAAATAAAAAATACTTAAGAATTTAAAATCATGAATTAATAATTATTAATTATATTATTAATTTATTAGTAGTATAATTAATTATTAAATACATTATTCATGTATTATTAAATTGTATTATTAATTTATTATTATTATTATTATTTATTATTAAAAATAGTAAAGTATGCAAGGCATTAATCCTTTGAATCAATATTCAAAAAAATATATAAATAAAACAATTATTTAAAAAAATTAACTTGTCAGTATTTAGCCCCCTAAAATATTTTAATATTTTTTTAATTGACTATAGAACAAATTAAATTAACTTGCTCTGATTTTTTTTTTCTTTTTTAAATATTTCCCAAATGATGTTTAACAGAGCAAGGATATTTTCACAGTGTGTCTGATAATATTTTTCCTCTGGAGAAGGTCTTATTTGTTTTATTTCGGCTAGAATAAAAGCAGTTCTTATTTTTTTATAAAAATCATTTTAAGGTCAAAATTATTAGCCCTTTAAAGCTAATTTTTTCGATAGTCTTCAGAACAAACCATCGTTATACAATAACTTAATTGCCCTAACCTGTCTAGTTAACCTAATTAACCCAGTGAAGCCTTTAAATGTCACTGTGTAGAAGTGTCTTGAAGAATATCTAGTCAAATATTATTTACTGTCTTCATGGTAAAGACAAAATAAATCAGTGATTAGAAATGAGTTATTAAAACTATCATGTTTAGAATTGTGTTGAGAAGTTCTTCTCTCCGTTGAATAGAAACTGGGGAAAAAATAAACGGGAGGGCTAATAATTCTGACTTCAACTGTTTATATAAGTATATATATGTTTATTAAAAAATTAGTTATCAAAACTATTACGTTTAATGTTAAAATTTTTTTTGATTTTGTCTTCTGCTGTAATAAACCACAGCTAACTGTAAACATCAGAAGTGAAAGAACAAAAATCTCAACATTTTTTCTTCACAAACACATTTCATGCAAACATCAAAAGAGCACAAAAGCTAATAAAACATATAAATAAAAGTGTCAACATTTGAAAGGGCTGTGAAACACTTGTAGAAAAGCAGCTGGGTGTTTATTAGCTGGTGTTTTATGAATCTTACTGTACAGAATGTGCCATGAACGGAGGCTCAATCAGACGTCTGGCTTGCAGTAGTTTTGTATTATGGTCTGTTTGTAAATGAACCGCAAACCTCTGTCACAACAATACCTCAGACGCTGTGGTATTTCGTAGTTTAACTTGTATACAGTAAGTGTCCTAACAACACGCAATGTGAAAAAATTCAAGCGATTTTCTGCACCAAATGTGACGTGGCGCGACAGAAACAGTTAGCTAAATACCATCTACTGCACTCCCAATGAAATGGTAAGGTTTTTAATCTAATTAATACACTTTAAACCTCTTTAACATTATTAATAGGCTACTGAGTGACTGCTGTTGCACTGAATCACGATTCTGGCGCTCATCTTCAAACCGTCTGCCAGTTATTTAATTTTCAATATCTGAACTAAGCTATCTGCTGCCGTAGTATGGCAATAAATGCCACGTAAAATGATATTCAAACTCACATTGTGAGCATTAAACGCCGAATAAAGCACACAATCTTTACCTGAGGTGATTGTTGTCATTTTAGTTTATGCTGTTGTCCTGCCACCAGGTCACGGAGATAGAAATTTCCTGAATTAATGTTTCGGATTACACTATCTCACGGCAATTCGCAACTTTTGATTTAGTGTCTAATTCGTTTGAAAAGTACGATCTCATACTATTTAGTACGATTTGCTCATCCCCTAATGATGGTAGGGTTTAGGGGTGGGGCTGGGTGCCACGCCTCCTTTAAAAAAATGTAAATTTTCATATAAATAAGCTACTAAACTGACAAAACGTAATGATTTCTTGTGAGTTTTCAGATGGTTAGGACAACAGCTCATCTTAAAACATGGAAAAGATACCTTTTATTGTGTTGCCTGTTGTTAGGCCACGGTGTTAAAACACAAATGTGTATAGAGATGGAATCATAAAGTGCTTCGTCAGAAAGAAATGTCAATTAATTTTGTTAGCCTATAGTTTGAGATCGAATAAATAGGGCTTTTCTTACACCGTGTCTAACAACACACAACGCGATAAGATTCCAGCAACAAGTGATTTCTCTGTCAGCGCTAAACGCTACGCATAAACAAAATGGTGAAGGTTTATCTAATCTAATACATGTTAAACATCATTAACATTATTAATATGCTACTGAGTGACTGATGTTGCACTGAATCACTGTTTGGACTTTCATTTTCACACCGACTGCTAGTTATTTTATTTTCAAAATCTGAGGGGAACTACTGTATCTGCTGCTGCTTTCAGCAGTATAGCAACAAATGTCATTTACAATATTATATTTTTTTTTTGTCTCAAATTGGGAGCATTTACCACTGGATAAAGCAGATAATCTGTATTTGAGGTGATCTTTGTCATAGTAGTTTATGTTGTTGTTTTGCTGCGGCGTCGCGGAAATAGAAACCGTTTAAGAAAATTGAAATTTCACACGTCACCATTGCAGATGGTTAGGACAAAAACAGAGAATAAATACATTTTATTGTGTGCCGCGCCACATGTTTTGGGGGCCTAAAACACTTAATCAGTGCTTCGTTATAAAGAAACATAAACTAATTTTGTTCTATTTTTTATATTGAATAAATAAGGCTTTTATTACACCGTGTCCTAAATTGTGACAAACAATTTATCTGCACCAAACGCATGGCGACAGACAAAATTTAAATGTCAGCCTCTCCCAATGAAAGTGTAAAAGCTTTAATACACATTTAACCTGTTTAACATCATTAATAGGCTACTGCCGCAGTCTGATCTCATGAGGAAACGTAACTACTTAACATTTTTGTCAGTTTAGTGGCTAATTCGTATGAATTCGTATGTTCAGTTGGACGAAAATTTACAATATTGAAAAAAAAAAACACAGCCGTCACTGGGTGATGAGCAAATCGTGTTAAATTGTACGAATGCAATGGTACGAATTAGCCACTAAATCAAAAAGTTTCAAATTGCCGTAAGATAGCGTTGGCTAATCAGTGCTTCATCATAAAGAAACGTAAACTAATTTTGTTTTAGTTTTAGATTGAATAAAAAGGGCTTTTCTTACACCGTGTCCTACATTGTGACAATTTGTCTTCACCAAACGCGTCGCAACAGAAAGATTTAACTATAAGCCACTCCCAACGAAAGTGTAAAAGCTTTTAATCTAATTAATACACATTAAACCTCTTTAACGTCATTAATAGGCTACTGCCGCAGTCTGATCTCACGTATGTAACTATTTTACGTTTTGTCAGTTTAGTGGCTAATTCGTATGAATTCGTATGTTCAGTCATCTGAAAATGTACGATATTAAAAGGACGCGTGGCACCCAAGCCTGCCCCTGAACACAATTGTCACTGGGTGATGAGCAAATCATGTTAAATTGTGCGAATGAGATCGTACGAATTAGCCACTAATTCAAAAAGTTACGAATTGCCGTAAGATAGCGTTGGCTACTGAGTGACTGACGTTGGTTTTCACTGGATCACTGTTCTGACTTTAATTTTCAAACCATCTACTAGTTATTTTATTTTTCAAGATCTGAAATGAACTATCTGCCGCAGTAGTATGGCAATAAACGTCACGTAAACTCACCGGGAGCATTTAATACTGAATAAAGCCCATAATCAGTACCTGAGGACCTGTCAGAGTAGCTTATGTTGTTCTGTCGCGACGTTGCGGAAATAGAAACGTTTTCTAAAATGGAAGTTTCGCACATCGCTGTTGCAGATGGTTTGGACTAAAACTCGCTTGTGGGGCGCAGTGTTAAAACACAAAGCTGCATAAACATTTAATCAGTGCTTCATTATAAAGAAACGTAAACTAATTTTGTTCTAGTTATAGATTGAATAAAAAGGGCTTTTCTTACACCGTGTCCTACATTGTGACAATTTATCTGCACCAAACGCGTCGCGACAGAATCATTTAAATATCAGCCTCTCCCAATGAAAGTGTAAAAGCTTTTAATCTAATTAATACACATTAAACCTCTTTAACATTATTAATAGGCTACTGCTGCAGCCTGATCTCATGAGGGAACGTAACTGTTTAACATTTTGTCAGTTTAGTGGCTAATTTGTATGAATTCGTATGTTCAGTCGGACGAAAATGTACGATATTGAAAAAAAACAACAAAAAAAAAACAACGGTCACTGGGTGATGAGCAAATCGTGTTAAATGAGGTTGTACGAATTAGCCACTAAATAAAAAAGTTACGAATTGCCGTAAGATGGCGTTGGCTAATCAGTGCTTCATCATAAAGAAACGTGAACTAATTTTGTTCTAGTTTTAGATTGAATAAAAAAGGGCTTTTCTTACACCGTGTCCTACATTGTGACAATTTGTCTTCACCAAACGCATCGCGACAGAAACATTTAAATATCAGCCACTCTCATTGAAAGTGTAAAAGCTTTAATTACACATTAAAGAGGTTTAATGTGTAATATAATTAATACACATTAAACTTCTTTAACGTCATTAATAAGCTACTGCCGCAGTCTGATCTCACGTGTGTAACTATTTTACGTTTTGTCAGATTGGTGGCCAATTTGGAGTGAATTTCGTGTGAATTTTGAGTTGAGTCATACGAAAATGTATAATTTTAAAAGGGGCGTGGCCTCTAAATGCAACCGTCATTGGGGATAAGCATATCATGCTAAATTGTACGAATGCGATTACGAATTAGCCACTATATCAAAAAGTTACAAATTGCCGTTAGATAGCGTTGGCTACTGAGTGACTGATGTTAGTTTGCATTGAATCTCAATTCCGACTTTCATTTTCAAACCATCTACTAGTTATTTTATTTTCTGAGATCTGAGGTGAACTATCTGCCGCAGTAGTATGGCAATAAACGTCAGTAAACTCACACCGGGAGCATTTAAAACTGAATAAAGCCCATAATCAGTACCTGAGGACCGGTAATAGTAGTTTGTTGTTCTGTCGCAACGTTGCGGAAATAGAAATGGTTTCTAAAATAGAAATTTTGCGTATCGTCATCACCAGCCTGATCTCACGAGAAAACGTAAGTATTTTACGTATTGGCAGTTTAGTGGCTAATTCGTACGAATTCGTACGAGTTCAGTCGTACGAAAATGTACGATTTTTTAAAAAAGGAGGCGTGGCACCCAACCCCACCCCTAAATACAACCGTCATTGGTTGATGAGCAAATCGTACTGAATTGTACGAATTACATCGTACGAATTCATACGAATTAGCCACTTTTTAAAAAGTTACGAATTGCCCGTGAGATAGCGTTGTCATCACAGATTGTACAAAAAACTATTTTAACATGTCGGTGCCACATTGCGTGTTGTTAGGACAGGCTGTAAAACACAAAGGTGCATGGACATTTAATCAGTGCTTCATTAGAAAGAAACGTAAACTAATTTTGCTCTAGTTATAGATCGAACAAATAGGGCTTTTCCTAGAGTACAGAGTTATATCTAAACGTGTTATAATGCATTATAACACTCAAAAATATTTCACATTTCAGACTCTTTTGGTAATTTAATCTTTTGCTAGTTTTTAGTTTGTAAATAGTCTATCGTTTTTTTATTATTATGAATGTTTAATCAGATTTCTATATGCCTCTTACAGAACAAACAAATGACAATCATATAAGCGGTAAATGAACGTGCGAAGGTTTTTTTGCCTTGCAGAGGAAAACTTGGACAGATTTTATGCGATAACGAACTTCAATGCTGTCAGAAATCTTTAGTAATCTCATTTTATTGTTGATAAACTCAATCAACCGGATGTTTTTGCAGAAAATCAACTCAAGCGGTGTACTGCGTTTTATATTGATGAAATGATGTGTGTATAGGTTGTTGTGGAAATTGTTACAGATTTTTTTTTCTTATATTTTGAGATCTCAATTGGAATCGGTTATACAAAAGTAAAGTTTCTCCAGTTTTTCTCGATCAGCAGGCATAGCTGTAAGATGTTGGACGGATCACTACCTCAACAGGACTCGTAAAATATCAGTTTATCAGAAAAACATATATGAATCTATTTCCGGACGGCACCGTTTCCCACTTACACTTCTGTTGTGTTTTCTTCTTATAGAAGAACTTTGTGAAACTTTGTGAGATTTGTACAAAAACGTGTTTAGCAATAAATGTTTTATTTGTACTGGGAATCTCCTGTTGTGTGCTTTAATTGATGCTTTTTAATTGCAGGTCTTAGACAGAAGGTGGCAGTATCACCTCAAAGGTTGTACATTGCTTTAACTTTTACTAAATGCACCTGGAAAACGATTCGTTATTATCTGTTTTCAGTAAATGTTTGCTTTTATAAACCACTTGATGTGTCTTCAAAATAAGAATGTTATTATTCAGATTATTTATTTGCATTGATGTCAGTGTGAAATGTTCTGTTTCAGACCATCAACATGTAAAGCTCTGGCATTCTTTTACGGCTTAGTCTCTTTATTAATCTGGGGTTGCCACAGTGGAATGAACCGCCAACTTATCCAGCATGTGTTTTACGCAGCGGATGCCCTTCCAGCTGCAACCCATCACTTGAAACATCCATACATTCTCGTTCACACACATACATATGGACAATTTAGCTCACCCAATTATAGCGCATGTGTTTGGACTGTGGGGGAAACTGAAGCACCTAGAGGAAACCCACACGAACAGGGGGAGAACATGCAAACTCCACACAGAAATGCCAACTGGCCCAGCCGAAGCTTGAACCAGTGAACTTCTTGCTGTGAGGCGATCATGCTACCCACTGCACCACCGTGACACCCTTAAGCTCTAGCATAATAATCTAAAAATATTCATAATATAAATATAATTTTAAAAATATTTATTACTTTTTTTTAATGAAATGTATTCATTTTATGAAATCAAATTACGATATTAAATATAAATATAAAATAAAAATATAAATTGAAATAAAACATTAAATAATTGAATTCATAAAATTATTTATATTATAAATAATAAATTGAAATAAAATTGTTTTAAAATACAATGTTAAATCTAAATGTAATGTTTATTTTTTGGTTTCAGGCATATGTAGGCCTACTTAAATAGCGTCACGAGAATGCCTTTTTCTTTAATAACAAATATAAAGCAAATATAAAAAATACATTTCAAAATATATAAATTATGTATTATAAAAATAAAATAAAGTATTTGTTATTTTTATTGATACAATTATTTATTAAATTTTTTTATTAAATAGAAAGAAAACATCTATAAAATAAAATATTTTTATTCATGAATTTATTCTTATGAATAAATAAATGGAAATAAAACATTTATAAAGGAAAATATTAAATAAAAAAATTATATTTTGTCTTAAGTCTCAAATAGCATATTGAGAAAATCTTTTTTTAAATAATCTAAAAATATTTATCAAATAAATGTAAATATATATATATATATATATATATATATATATATATATATATATATATATTAGTGTAAAGTGTGTAAAATGTTTAAATATTTATGTGTGTAAAATATTTAGAAAATAAATATATTGTGCTCCTTTAAATTCATATTTTTAATAGGAAGCTATACAATATTATATTTGTGTATAAACATTAGTCAGTACTGAAGCCAAATCTGGAGCTTATCTAACAAAATATTGTGTTATCTTTCAATTTCTGAATATGTTTAGTGACTAAAATACTATTTTAAGAAATATATCTGTTAATAAAATCAAAATACATAACCTATATTCACTGAGAAATGGATAAAAATATTCATTTTCAAAATGGGGTGTACTTAATTATGCTAAGCACTGTGTGGGTGTGTGTGGGTGTAAATTATTCAGAAGTGTGTAAAAGTGTCAAATATTTATTTAAAAAATAAATAAATAATAATAATATATATACATACATACATATATACAGTCCAAAGCACAAACTATATACAAACTAATTGGGTAGGCTAAATTGTCCGCAGTGTGTATATATATATATGTGTGTGTGTAAAAATTTAAATAAATTATACATTATTAAAATAAAACCCAATATTGGTTATTATTTTATTAAAACAATTAATTTGATCAAATAAATACAAATAAAACATTTATCAAATAAAATATTTGTATTATTCCGGTTTCCCCCACAGTCCAAACACATGCGCTGTAGGTGAATTGATTAAGTCGTAGTGTATGAGTGTGTACGGATGTTTCCCAGTACTTGGTTGCAGCTGGAACGGCATCCACTGTGTAAAACATATGCGGGAATATTTGGCGGTTCATTACACTGTGGTGACCCCTGATGAATAAAGGGACTAAGCCGAAGGAAAATGACTGAATGAATTTACTCTTTAATATTTTAACATATATTTTCTGCTTTGTATTTTAAATAAATAGGTTTTACTCGCTTTTATATTTTAAATAAGTTTCATTTTTATCATTTTTAATAATTTTATTTATTTTTGAATTTGTTTTAAGCTGTTTTGACACAATCTACGTGGTAAGGACTTATTCACATTATATAATAAATTGAGATAAATATTCATTAAAATATAAAATAAATATGTAAATATGTCTTTATTCTCAGGTGTTATGTAGCCTATTTAATCTCAAACAGCGTCACGAGAAAGCTCTTTGTTTGAATATTAAATCCCAAAATATAAACTTTAAATAAATCAATAAATTAAAATATGTCAAATAAATTTATAAATATATATCCCCTTATTTAACAATAAGTTAGAATACTTGTTATTAAATTTATGAAATATAATGATAAATTAAACAGAAATAAAGCATTTACTTTTATTATTCATAAGAGTATATCATAAAATAAATTAAAATAAAATATGTATTAAATAAATATTT
>CAIGQQ010029522.1:472861-518159 GCA_903798035.1 Danio albolineatus
AAAATAAATAAAAAAGGCTGGCCTCAGACTGAAAATATCTCTGTTGTAAAGACAAGGTCAACTTGTGTACAACAAGTGTAGTGTTCAGCGTCTCAAAGAGGAAGTGTGAGCGTTGATTTCCTTTGCTCTGGTTTGTGCAGTAAGTCCCTTAAATCCAGTCTGACCATCTTCTGCTTACAGTACAAACCACAAACTGTTTGAATGACTGTTTATTCAGACGCAGAGTTGTGTTTTCTTGTAATCACTGTAGATGATTGCATTAGCATGACCGTGTTGAAGAAGCAAGACTGCGATTATCATTAAACTTTCACCATAAATGCAGGCAGTTTCAGAAGCCGTAATTATACAGCGCTGTAATAATAGGCCTAATGTTATGTAAGACTCCTCCAGTCGGCATCAGACGGAGCCCAGATACCGAAGGCAACACTATTATGCCTTTTCGTAAGATCTCAAATAAATCTCTGGCATCCCCAGAATGTGCTTTGAAGTTTTTATCGCAAAATCCCCGACAGATTGTTTATTATGCAGTCAAAATTATATGTAAGTGAGCAGATTTCTGTATTGTGTGATTTCATGTTTTTATTTTTCCACATTTATTTATGCTTTTTAAACTATATTATGGAAAATTGATATTTTTTCCAACAACTTTTAACCTTGAAGAGTAAAACAAAGTTACTTTTTAATTTTTTTTTTTTTTGGTATTTTAATAGTTTGCAGTGATATATTGTCTGGGTTGATGTTGGATATTATGTTACAGACACCTTTGTAATAAACTGTTATTTTACACACTTATATTATTACTTCTACATTATATTATTTCAAGCTACTAAAATGTCATTTGGTCCGGATCAAGAGCAACGAATGATACACTGTAGGGCCTGTCACAATAATCAATATATCGACTTATCGCACAATACATGGACATGACCTCAATAATTTTTGGTGATGCAGTATATATTGCCAATTAGGCATGGGCCAGTACACTCAAAAAAAAAAAACTCCTTGGATGATCTCAATTTAATTGAGGGCAGGATTTCCATCCAATAAATTTGTTTAGTGTATCATGTATGTCTTTTATGTTTCGTACATTTTGAAGTCTCCTAGTTTAGTTGAAGGCATCCTAAATGATGCCATTTTTAAGCATATTTCATAAGTTACATTTACAGTTGATTGAGACTGATCTCAGAACTCATTGTAGGACAGTTATTGCTCAATGAGCAAAGCAACAAACTTTGTTGCTAATGCAAACACCCAAAGCATGGGTGCTTCTGCAAGGTCTGTAATCTCAAACCTCAAAACATTAAATGAAAATCCTTTAAATCTTCAAACTAAAGTAATTATTAAACTCTAACAAGTCTTTCTATTAATGTAAAACATCTAAGATTCATTTTATTGTCAATTTTAATTTGTTTAATTCAATCCCACTCAAAGCATGCTAGGAACTACAAATCCCTTAACCAGGTAGTTGGACTAACACAATTTCGTCATGTTGTCCCAACACAAAACGCTTAAGTTAACTTAATGGTTTACAAATTTAAGTGGACTGAACGTAAAACAAATAAATTAGCCAAAGAAATGACAAGAACTGCGTTTCAGCTCATTTTATACAGGTAATTTGAACAAGCTGCAGTAATCATTTTTTTGAGTTTATCAGATTCTGACGGTATGATAACCTTGGATAAAAATTTCACTGTTTTCTGGTTTCACGGTATTGTGATGACTGCTCTAAAATATATTCTTTTAAAATGTTTGGCTAAAAGCAAAACCCTTTTCCCCTTTGAACACAATATATTTTATTTTGAGAAACATTTAAAGTATTTTGGGGCAGTAAACGTATCAAGCTAAATAATTCAAGTGAGTTATTCACTTCTGCTGTCTTCATTTGTTTCAAAAACACAGATACCTTTACAATTTACACAAAAAAAAAAAAAAGTAAATTTAAAAAATCTTACACACACACACACCTTAAGACTGGTATTACAGAAAATGTTGGCGGTTTTAAAACCTTGACTTTTCCAAACTACTGTATACCTTGAAAACGGTTATCATCCCACGCCTATCGTCCCATGCCTATGCCACTAATTTGTGGCCTAAATTGGTCTTAAAATGACAATAATATCGTTTATCGCGATATATTTTGGTGCAATATATCGTACAACATAAAATTAGGGCTGTGCGATTTAATACGATATTTAATCGTGGACGATCAAAAGTACTGCACGATCCACTTTTTCAGAAAAATCGTCATATCGCCATACAGTATATAGTGCTGTGCTTCTGCTACATTCATTCTTCAATGACGGAGCGCCACACCAAATTTCATCCCGCCACGGCTACATTACTGCTTCTCATTCAAAACATTCAGTCGTCTGTCATTGTTTTTTTAATAGCGGGTTATAATCGCACCAAAACGTATTAAAATGTAAATGAATTATAACAGCGGGAACTTTTCTGTAACCACTGTGCGTCATTTGTTTAACCCTTTAAGGTTACATGCTGACGGACTGACTGACAGGGCTGCGCGATGCGCGAGGCCAGCATACAGGCGCAGCTTTCAGTTAAGATGAACAGTTTCCTTAAATATACTTTATAAATAAAGGTCTGTGTTTCTGCATACAATGACTTTCTCCTGCTGGAGTTTATAGCCGCTTCACTTTACTTCAGGACGCATTAATGCCGCTCTGTAGGTCTATTAGAGACATTCGTAAATATTCATAGCAAATCTTATAAATGTTGGAGACATACGCGTTACATAAATGCACTAAATCACACTTCAGGAGCGTTTATTTGAGGGCGCGCAATAAGTTGTGTGCACGAAAACAGAGACGATCGGCACGCAAGCAAAGAGACTCGCATGCTCATATTACATAAATGCGATCTCGCCCGGTAATACTGCGCTCACGACATCTGTCACTGAAATAACACCATAGGTAGTTGGTAGATCTGTGTAAAACAGGGCTATTTAATTAGTTTGTCATGGGGGCCAGTTCATGAAGAGCATCCCAAATGAGGGGCCAGAGATGACTTGCAATATAAGTGATGGCACAACAGCAATATAAGAGCCCATATGCTGTTTTTTGCTCCTGAAGACACTCACGTTGGCTTTTTCTACATTAAAATGTTAATATGTTGTATTTTGATACTATATAACATCACTGCATTGTACAATGTGGCTTTTTTATTTACAAACACATTCAAATGTATTTCAAAGCACAACAAAATCAGTGCATTGCTCAAGTAGGCTTCTTCTACAAACGCATTCATATGTTGTTTTGAACTGCATAACAATTAGGGATGCAGCGATTTATAGATTTTGGTTGTATGATTATATAGTCTGAAGAATAATCATGGTTTCATGGTTATCATGATTATTATGCATTTATTAAATTCAGAACACTAATAGTTTTGTTAACTTTGTAAAAAAAAAAACCTTTTATTAAGGTGTTGCTGAGGATCTTTGTCTAATAAGCTCTCTGATTTGAACTAAGATTTGTTAGATTTGTTAAATGATAATTTTGATGGTACAGTAATTGTAATGCAAGTCTTGTTGAATGTTCTCTCTTTGCAGAATAGCACTTGCATTAAATCTTCACTTGATTAAAATATTCTTAAACATACATGGTAAGAGTATATTTTTATATTGGGACATTAGTTTGGTTGTATTGTACCTTTTTGTAATTTGCAAAATAGTCTTTAAAAATCAACTTGAAAAAGAATCGTGATAAAAATCGTGAATTGGGATTTCCCCAGAAAAAATCGTGATATGATATTTTTTCCATATCGCCCACCCCTACAAAAACAGATATTGTGATAGGCCTAATTGTAGCATTTTTCTGCCATTTTGGGTCCTTTTCACACCACACTGATTGCTTTGGTCCGAACCAGTTGAAACGGACTGGGGAGAACATGCAAACTCCACACGGAAATGCCAATTGACCCAGCTGGGACTCGAATCAGCAACCTTCTTGCTGTGAGCCACTGTGCCACTGCACATTTCTAACATGCAGAAGATTAACAGTGAAACAGAGATTATTGACTGAAACGGTTATCTTTCTGCTTCCTGTATAAATCACTGGCGTGTGCATGTTTGCACCGAATGAGTGAAACTCGTTTCCAAGAACTTGATTAATTAAAGATAATGGACTGAAAGCTGTTGCCTGAAGATCTCTCGTTGTGTTCAGCGAGAAGAGAAATGCTTTCTCTGTTTTAGCTATAAATAGATTGATGTATTGGTCTGGCTAGGTTTTATAACTGTGACCAACTTACAGAAATGCTAGGGGTGTTGTTGTTGTTTTTGTAATGTAGATGTGTTCATTATCTGTTTTGGGATAATTTTGAATATTTTCAGAGCTTATGAATGAATGAATGAATGAATGAATTAATAAATTCATTCAATCAGTCATTCATTCATTAAATTCATTAATAATATTTAAAGTATTAATTAATTAATTAATTTTATTAATTAATTAATACTTTAAAATATTTTGAGGTCAAAATAAAATATAATATAAAATAATTTAAATACATTTTAAATATTAGTAATTTAACTTTAATTTAACTTAATTTAATTTGTAATTCCATGCAAATGTCAACCTTTTCATGAAAAAAATAAGTTGTCATCATAAATAGCGAAACCCTTCAAAAAAAATTTAATTAAAAAAATATATATATTTGTGTATCCTTGTATTTTACAGTGCTGTACAAATACTCAAAAATGTCTCGGTCAATGTTTTCGAACAATTATATTTGATTTACCAAAATCTCACAAGTGGAGATTTCACATCCCTCACATCCATAACAGAGAGATGTCACATCCATAACGAAGCTTTTTCTTCATAAATGCAAAAATGAAAATTACAATAAAACCAACCATGTTTGTTCTATAGAGATCCGTCACTTATCCTTGTGATTAGCATTATTTGTGTTGGATTGTGCAGTTTAATCCACAGAATTTCTACAAAGTATGTTGTAGACTGTAAACTCGCAGACTTTTTTCATCACATCCATAACGCATGTTTATTTTCCTCATTTAAAGTATAAAACAGTTTTCAGATTGATATTTTTCTGATCCCATAACTCTGTGTATATTTGTTTTGGAAAATGTAAACAGATGATTGAATATAATGTTAACATATACCTTATCTGTGCGTTTATGTTTTTTTTATGTTTTTTTTTATGTTTTTACTGCAAATGTCACATCCATAATGCTGGAATTGCTCATATATATTTGAATAATCACTTATTTATTTATTAAATTAAATAAATTTCGTGATTTCCTTTCCTTTATTTCATTAGTTACATAACTTTATTGTAATTTTGTTTTATTTGTTATTAATCAATATCAACATTATAACAAATAATACATCATGGGTGTCAAGGTGGCGTAGTGGGTAGCACAATCGCCACACAGCAAGAAGGTTGCTGGTTCGAGCTCTGGCTGGGTCAGTTGGCATTTCTGTGTGGAGTTTGTGGAGTCTGTGTGGAGTTTTGTTCTCTCCGTGTTGGCATGGGTTTGTATGTGAATGAGTGTGTATGTGTGTTTCCAGTGATGGGCTGTGGCTGGAAGGGCATCCGTCTCGTAAAACATTTGCTAGATAAGTTGGCGGTTCATTCCGCTGAGGTGACCCCTGATTAATAAAGGGACTAAGCCAAAGGAAAAGGAATGAATAAAAAATACATATTATTATTATTATTATTATTATTATTATTGGTATTATTATTATTATGTATTTAACTTATAGAAATTTTCATATAATAATATTGTTTCAATGTTTGATGAAATTGTAATATTTTTATTGTTATATATTTATTCAATTATTGTTTTTTAATTAGCATAATTACTTATTGATTTGTCTTTAATTTAATTGTAAATTTGGTGTCACTTATTATTAAGCAATATTAATTTTCTAATCAAATGTTGGTATAATAATTGTATTTACAAATATATTAGTATTATAATAACTAACAATAATAGCAATTAATAATGTTTTTGAATCTATTTTTTAAATTAATAGTATTAATTTCAATTGAATGAATTAATAAAATGTTGTTTTTTATATTTTGAAATATAAATAAAATATGATATAAAATGGTTTAAATACTGTTTATTTATATTTAAAATATTATTAATAGTAATGTTTTGTCATTAAATACTTGTGTCAGTTTTTTAATAATAATAATAATAATAATAATAATAATAATAATAATAATAATAATTATTATTATTATTATTATTTATATTATTATTATTATTATTATTGTTATTTTTTTGTTTAATACGTTTTATTGTAACTTGGTATTTGTTCTTTATATCAATATTTGAAAAAAATAATGCTTCATTTGTTATACTTATGTATTTATTAATTTATTCATTAACTAAATTTTATTAATAACTACTACTACTACTAATAATAATAATGGCAATAAATAATAGTCCTTCACATTAATTACAACAGCTAATAACAATCTTTAGTTTCCTCAAAATATTAATTTATTTAATTTATTTTACTTTAATAATTCATTTATTTAGGCGCCACGGTGGCGTAGTGGTTAGCACATTCGCCTCACAGCAAGAAGGTCGCTGGTTTCGAGCCTCGGCTGGGTCAGTTAGCATTTCTGTGTGGAGTTTGCATGTTCTCCCCGTGGTTGCGTGGGTTACCTCCGGGTGCTCCGGTTTCCCCCACAAGTCCAAAGACATGTGGTATAGGTGAATTGAGTAAGCTAAATTGTCCATAGTGTATGAGTGTATGGATGTTTCCCAGAGAGGGGTTGTGGCTGGAAGGGCATCCGCTGCATAAAACAAATGCTGGATAAGTTGGCGGTTCATTCCGCTGTGGCGACCCCAGATTAATAAAGGGACTAAGCTGAAAAGAAAATGAATTAATTAATTAATTAATTCATTTATTTAATTAATTTAATTTATATTTAGTTAATTAATATTTTTTTTTATAATTTAATAATTTTATTAATTTTATTAATTTAATAATATATTTATTTAATTCATTTATTTAATTTATTAAATTATTTAATTTAATTTATTTTATTAATTAATTAATTTATAAGCATACTGATAGAGCAGCAAGGTTAAGGTAGCGCGCGCGTGTGTGTGTGTGTGTGTGTGTGTGTGTGTGTGTCTGTGTCTGTTTGTGTGTGTGTCTGTTTGTGTGTGTGTCTGTTTGTCTGTTTGTCTGTTTGTCTTGATGTCGAGTTGGTATTTGTGCATTATTTTTATTTATTTATTTATTTGCTCTTTGGACCTCTGCATGCGCTCCGGTTCAGACGCTGTCTATATTTAGTTTTTGCAGACGTGGACTCAAAGGGGAGCCGCTGTAGATGAAGTTTTTCCCCCTCAGGGAAACACAGCATTAAAAACACACACAGCATTAAAAACACACACCACATCTGTTATCAAAGTGCAGATCCAAGTGTGTGAAACATTAGACTCAGATATCTCTCTTTCTCTTCATGGCTGTATACAGTTGAAGTCTGAGTTATTAGGCCCCCCATATACGTTTTTCCCCAATTTCTGTTTGACTGAATGAAGATTTTTTTCCAACACATTTCTAATCATAATAGTTTTAATAACTAATTTCTAATAGGGCTGTGCAATATGGACAAAATAATCATATTGCAAATATTTTATTTATTTATTTATTTATTTATTTATTTATTATTATTATTATTATTTTTTTATAGCACAGCCCTAATTTCTAATCACTGATTTATTTTATCTTTGCCATGATGACACATAATATTAGACTAGATATTCTTCAAGATACTAGTATTCAGCTTAAAGTGACATTTAAAGGCTTAACTAGGTTCATTAGGGTAAAGTTAGGGTAATTAGGCAAGTCTGTGTGTAACAGTGGTTTGTTCTGTTGACTATCAAAAACAGATACTGCTTAAGGGGGCTAATAATATTGACCTTAAAATGGGTTTTAAAAATTAAAAACTTTGCTAAACTTTATTAATTGCTTTTTAATTTTAAACTTTATTAATTGCGGAATAATAAAACAAATCAGACTTTCTGCAGAAGAAAACATATTACAGGAAATACTGTGAGAAATTCCTGAATCTGTTCAACATCATTTGGGAAATATTTGACAAAGAAACAAATATTCACAGGAGGGTGAATCATTTGGACTTCAGCTGTGTGTGTGCAGGACTGAGCTTGTGTTTGTTAGGCTTGAGACATTTGAGACACAGCCAGCTGCTCATTTCTGCTATTTCTGCTATTATAATAATAGCCGTCATTAATAATGTGACAGTTCACTATGACCTATAATTGTGTCGTGTTGACAGATGTAAAAAAAACAGTGAATAATTAAGTATCGTATGCTAAATAAGCTGAAGTCATTGCAGGTTGAAATATCTGATGGATCTGAAAGAAAAAGATTAGACGGTTAATTGGAAATAAATAAACATGCATGGGTGGCACGTTGGCTCAGTGGTTAGCGCTGTCACCTCACAGCAAGAAGGTCGCTAGTTTGAGCCTCGGCTGGCTCAGTTGGCATTTCTATGTGGAGTTTGCATGTTCTCCCCGTGTTCGCGTGGGTTTCCTCCGGGTGCTCCGGTTTCCCCCACAGTCCAAACACGTGCTGTAGGTGAATTGGGTAAGCTAAATTGTCCGTAGTGTATGAGTGTGGATGTTTCCTTTTGATGGGTTGTGGCTGGAAGGGCGTCCGATGTGTAAAACATATGCTGGAATAGTTGGCGGTTCATTCCGCTGTGGCGTCCCCTCATAAATAAAGGACTAAGCCAAAGAAAATTTAAAGAGTGAGCGAACATGGCCTCATACTGGCTTTTAAAAAATGTTTAATGTGTACAGTACATGTTTTACAAGTATCAAATCAATACAGCTTTTACTTTATTCAGTGCATGATTAGAATGACGTTGTGGACTTTGAGCACAAAATTACGATCGTTCTGATTATCAGTATGAAATTATTTTTACCACAATTTACCAAAGACGACTGATATGTTATTCCATGTAACCAAAGTTTATTTGTCCAAAAAGTCTTGTCTAGCTTATGACGATAAAATTAAAAAGAATCAAGCAAGCAATCAAGTAATTAAGTATTGTAGAAATATAATATAATTAATTTTTATAATATTTATATAATTTAATTAATTATATAAATAAATAAATATATTTTATTTTATTTTATTTATTTATTTATACATTTATTTTCGATGCTCTATATCAGGGATCACCAAACTTGTTCCTGGAGGTCCGGTGTCCTGCAGAGTTTAGCTCCAACTGTAATCAAACACACCTGAACAAGCTAATCAAGCTCCCACTAGGTATACTTGAAACAGGTGTTTTAAGACAAGGTGGCACGTGTTTAAAACAAAGCAGGTGTTTTGAGACAAGTTGGAGCTAAACCCTGCAGAGACATCGGAGCCCCAGGACCGAGATTGGTGATCCCTGCTCTGTATCAAAAAGAAAAAAGGTCTCGAAAGTTTATATATTTATTGTAACACTTTACAATAAGGGTCATTAGTTAATGCATTTACTAACATGAACTAATCATGAACAACACTTGTACAGCATTTATTAATCATAATTGAACATTCACTAATGCGTTATTTACATCCAAGTCCATGCTTGTTAATATAAGTTTATGCACCGTGAGTTAACATGAACTAACAATGAACAGCTGTATTTTCATTAACTCACATAAACAGTACTGTAGTAAATGTATTGTTCATTGTTTGTTCATGTTAGTAAATGCATTAATTAACATTAACTAATGAACCGTGTTGTAAAGTGTGTATGTATATAATAGCTTATTTCTCCATATTCTATTATCATTATTATTATTTAATATTGTTGTTGTTACTATTTCAAGGTCAGGAGTAGTTGAGCATTTCACTGCATATCGTACTGTGTATAACTCTGTATGTGACAAATACAATTTTAATTGATAAATTTTCATACAAATGTAAAATAAATATATATATATATATATATATATATATATATATATATATAATAAATAAATATATATAAAATATTTATATATGTATAAATGTATGAATAATTTTTTTAAAAGTTATTTATTAAATAATATATAAATAACTTAATATATAAATACATATATACAAATAAAGGCTGTATTATTTTATTAAAACCACAATAAAATAAATAAAGAAATGCATAAATGTATATCTGTGTGAGTATAAATACTACATACAAAGATACATGTGTATGTATAAATGTATAAGTTATATAATAAAATTCATATTAATTATTTCTCATGCTCAAAAAGGCTGTATTATTTGATAAAACATACATGAAATGTTATTTTAACATATTTTAAGCTGTAATTCGTCCTTTAAATCAAACTTATTGTTTTGTTTTTGTTGTGAACATCGTATATTGGAAATAACTGTTCTTGCATTATAAATGCCTTTTATTATCAATGTCCTCCATCCTTGCAGATAAAAACACGAGCATCTTATGCTGTGGAGTCTGCAAATAAACAGTCAAACTTTTCATTGGCCTTCACACCTGCCTTGTTTGAAACGTGTCCTGTTCTGTATGTTGATGTGACTCCATGTTTTTTCCTAACTCAAAGTCACGCAGTTCTGCTCACTGAGACTCTCTGTCAGCTTTCTCTTTCTCGTTTTCACTGTGTTTCTCAGTGACTCCCTGTCGGCTCGTCTGGGTGTTAAATGACACTGATCTACAGAAATGCTGAGTGCGGTGATGATGTCATGAGGATTCAGTCTCTGATAAGGTGCATCTGAGGGCAAATCCTCTCCCGAACCTGACATCCGAGCAGGGCTGCTTTTTTCCACATGTCTTAAAGGGATCGTTCACTCCAAAATGAAAACGTACACCGTTTCCTCTCCCTCAAGTGGCTGGCTCCAAACCTTTATTTGTTTTTTTTATTAATTGTACAGGTTTTCTTTTAACAGTACAGGTTTTATTAATTAAATGCAGCTATATTCAGCACAAGATATTTTATTGGTTACAAACTGTTGACTGGTGTTGACCTAAAAAAAGACACTCAAAATGCTGGGTTGTTGTAAACCAATGTTGGGTCAAATATGCACAAACCAAAGCATTGGGTTAAAACTTCATTCATTCATTCTTTCTTTTTGGCTTAGTCCCTTTAATAAACTGGGGTCGCCACAGTGTAATGAACTGCCAACTAGGGCTGGGCGATTAATCGAAAAAATAATTAAGAACCTATAATTGATCAAATTTTTCCTGGTCCATTTTATCTATTATTTTCCTTACTGTGTGTGGAGTCACGTGACCCCGCTCTGTTAAGGCTGATCTATACTGATTTATATTGAGAGCACACTTATGATGCAGCACAGTCTCTGTGATTGGTGGGTTTGATAGCGTTGACACTCGTGGGCGGTGCGGACAGCAGCAGGACAGCAGCAAGCCAGATGGAGCGAGTGTTTATAAGTGTGGAGGAGCTGTTTTGTGTTTACCTTATGATCAAAGTTGTTGCATGTCTGCTTGTTCCTGGCTCTGAATGAGCGAGTTTTAGCTATTTGTACATTAAGGTAGCGTTCAGAAAAAAACAGCACCAGTGAAGAAACTCGACACAGAGGAACATAAAAACCCACTGCCAGCTAGCGTTTCGGATGGTCATGGGTTGGTATAAGATTCTGATGGTATAATAACCTTGGACAAAAATATCATTTTACAGTGTTGTGTTTACATCTCTAAAATATCTTCTTTTTAAATGTCTGGATAAAAAAAAAACATTTTTTTTCCATTTTGAACCCGAAATATTTTATTTTGTGAAACATTTATAATATTTCAGAACAGTAAACATGTCAGGCTAAATAATTCAAATGAATCATTGACTTTTGCTTAAAAAAACACAGATTTCTTTATCATTTTAAGCTGCATTTTTGGATGTCTTTTCCGCTGGAAATACTGTTGTGCTTAAAAGAAAGCATGAATAAAATAAAATCGTACACATACCTTAGTAAAGGTATCGCAGAAAATGTTGGTGGTTTTAAAACCTTGACTTACAGTATCGCCCCATGCCTTGTTTCGGAAGTATATAAATGCATGACTACGCGCAAGGCAGGTGCCGTGGGTCACAGCGATCCAAAAGTGCTAGTTATTTATTTTGACTTTTTATAAGAAAAAACTGTTGGTTTTTGGCAGCGTGTTTAAATTTGTTGTTTAACACTGATGTTCAATAAATAATCACAGGATAGTACAATCTCAGAAATAAAGGTACGCGAGCTGTCACTAGAGTGGTACATTTTCAAAAGGTACACATTTGTACCGAAAGGGTTTAGATTAATACCTCAAGGGAACATATTAGTACCTAAAAAGTACAAAAGTGTTCCTTTTAGGTACTAATATATACTTTTGAGGTTCCAATATGGACCCTTTAAATGTAAATGTGTACCTTTTGAAAAGGTACCTCTCCAGTGACAGCTCGCTTACCTTTATTTCTGAGAGTGTAGATAGTGTGTTTCCTTCAATCATTTTAAAATCAAGTAATGCACCCTTTATTCCGAAATCTCTGAAATGAAATACGTGAACATATATTTACTGTACAAAACTTGTCAGTGAACTATGAAGGCAATTTATTTTTATAAACGTGTGTAATTGATTTAATTAATAACTAAATAATCATACCTTTTCTTTGCAATTAATCGCAATTAAAAGACTGAAACATGTAATTTTGGCTATTTAACTGTAAAACGAATGATAAAGAAACTTTTAAATTCAAAATATGATTGTTTATCAGAATTTTTGTTTAACTTGTAACACAGATTTCTTCATGTAAACCACAAACCCGCAATAAACCATCAAGATCCTCAAACTGTTGGCTTGACAGCCATATTCATTACAGAAATAAAAACACAGGCGTGTAAGTGGCTTTTGAGTTGCAAAATAATCAATGGCAAATAACAAGCAAAAATGATTTCCATTGGATTCTAACTAGACTGCAAAAAATTCCAAAATATAGGCATTGCAGATATGGAAATGTATAATAATTAAGTATTGAATACAAACAATTGCACTCATTGTAAAGTTGTATTGCTGAGAATTGAGAAAGTAGAAAGTTTATTAAAAGTCGAGAAAAGTAGAAACAGTTTTGCTTCGTCCTACTTTACATTCCAGCCAGTTGCTAAGACGGTCCTGTTGACATTATCGGGGGACAATGTGGCCCTTTTCTTGTGAATAATGTGACCTGACAGTGAGATCACAAGCAGAATCACAGAATCAGCATATGAAGTTTGATACACACACACACACACACACACACACAATAATCATCCATTAATCATAATCGAGATACAGTGTTCAATTAATCGAGAATTTGATTTTAAGCCAAATCACCCAACCCAATATAAATCTCTAAATTGGTTCATATTCTGCTGTTAAATTTTTGTGTAGTATTTAAGTAAATAATTATAAGTAGCAGTAATCAATTACCTAAAAATAAAAAGTAGGCATAAAATCATTTCTTCTTGGGTTTAATCAGCAATGTAAATGCATTTTTCTAATTTAATAACCTGTAAGCTTTCTCTCACATTCTCCTCTTTAGGAGATATTTTTAAAGGGCACCAATTATGCAAAATTCACTTCTATAAGGGGTTTAAACAGTAGGCGCCACGGTGGCGTAGTGAGTAGCACGTTCGCCTCACAGCAAGAAGGTCGCTGGTTTGATCCCCGGCTGGGTCAGTTGGCATTTCTGTGTGGAGTTTGTATGTTCTCCCTGTGGTTGCGTGGGTTTCCTCCGGGTGCTCCGGTTTCCCCCACAGTCCAAAGACATGCGGTACAGGTGAATTGGGTGAGCTAAATTGTCCATAGTGTATGTGTGTGAATGAGAATGTATGGATGTTTCCCAGAGATGGGTTGTGGCATCCGCTGCGTAAAACAAATGCCGGATAAGTTGGCGGTTCATTCCGCTGTGGCGACCCTGGATTAATAAAGGGACTAAGCAGAAAAGAAAATGAATGAATGAAGAGGTTTAAACAGATGTGTGTGTCAGCAGTGTGATTACATCAAGCTTCTGATGGTAAACATTAATTATTTCTATGTTTTATAATCTCAGTTGTCTGCAGAAGCACTTTGATTGACATTCTCCCATTGTCTGTGTCATCAGAGGTGGAAAGCCCCTCCCACTGGTGACCATCACTCCCTCATTAGCATAGAACGTTAGTCTTGTTTTTGAATCTGCCACTATGCTGACAAACAGGCATTTGTAGCTCCGCCCTCTTCTGAAAAGAGCACAATCTCACTTGAATGTAAGGCAACAGACACCAAAACACCACAATTAGGATCAAAACCTATAATGGTTAGAGTTATAAAGCATTATCTGTGTGGTATTTTGAGCTGGATCTACACACACACTCATCAGAGACTTATTTTACATCATATATGTAAATAGGGGCGTGATATGTCCCCTGTAAGGTATCGTATCAACATTGCAGTATCATGTCAGCAGCAGGATAAAGTCGGCTGCGGGTTTGGTTTCAGCTCATTCAGAAACTCGCAGTCGGCCCACATTCCAAGAGGTTTGCTGTTGCCATGGCGATGCTCCCTCAGCAGAGGATTGTGGGAGGGATGAGAAACGAACGCTCTGTTGCCAAGTCTGATCCCTGGATGAAGAACTCAGATCAACACTGAGCTTTACGGCTGTCCCTGAGTCTGTCAGACCGTCATTTCAGATATATTAAGGTGTCATACTGTACCATCTAGAGCTGCACAATGTATAGTTTCAGCATCGATACTGCAATGTGTGCATTCACAATAGCCACATCACGGCCCAATCCCAATTCTATTTTTGTACCCCTACCCCTTCCCCTAAGAATTGGGACAGCACTTCAACACCTGCACATGTCATCATATGTCATCGCCATCTCTTGCTTCATATGAGATCAGACGAACACGACTGCTGGAGTTATTCCAGTTGTGTTATTGTTTGGTGTTTATCTTCAGGAAACCACTGAAGGCGTATATTATGCCCCAAAGTCTACGGTACAAACATAATTGACGTAATAAACGAAAAACAAGTGTTGTGGGTGGTGGATTTCCCAAAAGAAAAAAACAAACTTAATTCAAAGAGACCCCTTTGGTCGACAACTCGGACACTTGTTTGAGAGTAATTAAACTGATTTATTATAGTAAAGTATTATTTAATGAGCATATCTTCAGGGTGGCCTCAGGCCAAAATAACAAACAGAAGAATCTACAAAGTAAAATGAACTAAATTACCTATAAATATTTAAAGAAAATACAGAAAGCTTACATGTCTCCCTAACATAAACAAAGTCATTCATTCATTCATTCATTTTCTTTTCGGCTTAGTCCCTTTATTAATCCGGGGTCGCCACAGCGGAATTAACCGCCAACTTATCCAACATTTGTTTTACGCAGCGGATGCCCTTCCAGCTGCAACCCATCTCTGGGAAACACATCCACACATTGTCATTCACACACATACACTACAGACAATTTAGCTTACCCAATTCACCTGTACCGCATGTCTTTGGACTGTGGGGGAAACCGGAGCACCCGGAGGAAACCCACGGGGAGAACATGCAAACTCCACACAGAAATGCCAACTGGCCCAGCCGGGGATCGAACCAGCGACCTTCTTGCTGTGAGGCGAACGTGCTACCCACTAGGCCACCGTGGCGCCCTCTAAACAAAGTCAAAAGTAATCAAATAAATCAGCAGGCCATCCCTACAAGCTCAAACTCTCTAATCAAGCAAACGGATAAACAATAACACAAGATGGAATACACTGTTGGTCATCGACCAAAGGGGAAAAGAGGGAAATCCAGGAGCTCCACTCCCAGCAACCATCACGTCACGAATGAGCTCCCTGACCCAGGCCGGAAGGTCTTATTTATAGGCCTTCTGCGACCAGCAGCCTATCAGGGCATAGACCTCACTGCAGTTGAAGCCTATGAAAGAAGAGAACCACAAGGAGGCGGGACAAAACAAAAAGACACATATAGTGTGCAACAAAATAAACTTCAATCGTAACAGCATATATAATGTTATCATAACGTGTAATGTGGCAATAAGATCATAACTGTACTGTGTATTTACACAGTGGCCATATTTATCTATGTAAACACACGGAAACAACATTAACATTATAGCAGACACTGTAAAAAGCTCATTCCCAGACACTAGACATTACTGACAGGGTATTCCAGTGTCATCATGTGTCAGAATGTTGTGGGACTGCTGTACAGGAGTAATTTTGCTTTTTTTTTTTTTTGCGGTTATTTTTAAAAAGCATGACGGGAAACACATGAAAACACAAACGCGGTTATGAATATATTAAAATGTGTTTGTTTGTCGTAAAAATTCGTAATAATGACAAAAAATACCAAATTGTGGATCTCCTTACTTCCGGGTTGAGTTCTTCAAAGTCATCTGGTTTATCTACGAGCTGACAATGCATGAAATGAAGAGTTTGATTGCAAAACGCGATAAACGCCATTTTTTGACATTTGAATTTCATGATTGGAAATCACTGTTCAGATGTTCCTTATCTATGTGTGAATTGCTGCCATTAACACAATTTAAGAAGGAACATTTTAGGCCACTACACAATGTATTTTTTCACAAAACGTGATGTCCGCCAGAGCAGTTTCTTTACAAAATGCGATATAACAGTTATAGAACGTTCAGGGTGCTGCGTGAGCTCAGCATCCCCTGGGAGGAGAGTCACCGCCGGCGAAGTGCTCCGAGTTTGCTCATTGATTTAACGATAATATCAAAACACAAAACAAATATTTTTAAAAAGAGGATTCACTAGGCTAACTAAAAATATTTACCGTTTAATTGTTTATACTGTAGGCGAGCTGTCAGTCACAGGCTACGTTACTGATCAACAGCTGTCTGTCAGTCAGAGAGTCAAAGCTTTAGAGTCAAGCTAACCTCATGGATTTCGATGACGGTCATTCTAGACGGAGCCGGTCATTCCAGCTGCATAATAATAATAATAATAATAGGGCTGTCAATTGATTAAAAAAATTAACTAATTAATCACACTTTTGTCTGTGATTAATCATGATTAATCGCGAAAAAACGTATTTATTACAGAAATAAAAACACAGGCATGTAAGTGCCATTTAAATTTTAAAACAATCAATGCCAATAACAAACAAAAATTATTTCCATGTTGGATTCTAAGTGAAAGTGAAAAAAAATCCAAAATACAGGCATTGCAAATATGGAAATTGGAAAATTATAATACAAAGGATTGAATACAAACAATTGTTTTCATTGTAAAGTTGTTTTGCAAGTTGAGAACATTAATTATAAAGTAGAAACAATTTTGCTCAGTCCTCCTTAATATTTTGGTAGTTGCTAAGACTGTTGACATGTGACCTAAGAGTGTGAAAAGTCTCTCACAAGCAGAATCACCGAATCTGCATGTGAATTTCAGCGCTTAAATTCTGTGTACCACTGGTGCTGTGACAAGGACGCAAGAAGAACCAAGGGGTACATCAAAGTCACGCATTAATAACTATAGGCTAGACTTCTTACATGGACTTTGGTCACGCCATCTCTAAACATTAAATTCTAAACTGCTTTGAGCGACTGTCTGCGATGTTAGGCGTTTAATCTTGTTGTTAAGATATCCACACATACACAAACACTCTCTCTCTTACACACACACACACACACACACACAGACAACGCGGGCAGTACAGCGAGCTCACACGGTATAAGCGACTCCCTTCAAAGTCATCAACGCGCACGGTCGCGTTCAACAAATTTGCTCTAGGCGAACGGTAATCGCGCCGCCCTCAACCCGAAAGTGAAAAAGAAAGTGACCGGTTCGCGGATAAACGTGCGGACCGGGAGGGAGGGGGTAGGTGTCGCGGATTAAGCTGGATTTATACTTTCACCTGGCGCCGCATCGCGCGCCTCCGCTGAATGCACGCGCACCTCGAGGCTTTTATACTTGCCGCGGGAGGGGTAGGTGTCGCGGGGGGATCGCTCACTATTCTGCCGCCCTTCTCGGCCGCCTCTGTGGACGCACCGGCCCTAAACACACGTCGGCCAGAACAGGAAATAAGAAAAAAACTACCACTGCGTTAAACGCGTAAATTTTTTTAACGCGATTAATATTTCAAATTAATCGGCGTGCGTTAACGCGTTAATTTTGACAGCCCTAAATAATAATAATAATAATAATAATAATAATGATAATAATAATAGATTATTTGACGGGACGAGGCGAGCTTGTGTCCGTGGACTCAACAGAAAGAGCCTTTGCGGCTCCGCCCGCTCTGATCATACAGGTTTGGTTTTCAGCAGCAGTGTGGAAGGAAGGAGCCTCCACTCTTTCTGTAACGAGCTACAAGTCGTTTATTTAACTAACTTAATCTTACTTATCTATATTATAACTAATCACAATTAGTCCGAAGCTGTTTAAGGATGGTTGAAACGATAAACATCCTGCAGTTAGTTTGCTCTGACAGCTCAGCCGGTATGTTGTTATCCGACCTTTTCATTCAGGGACTGGCCTGGATTACTGGCACACGCCATAGTCACATTATGTCTATTATGGCATTATGTTTTTGAATATTATGAATATTTACGATCTATTGATAAATTATTGTTAATTTTCCCACTGATGATTCAAAAAATTTCTTCAAATGCCGCAGTGAAGCCTGCTTAAAGCCATTGGTGCCCCAGCAAAAAAAAAAAAAATCTAAAATTAATTAATTATATGTTATATTGTATAATTATCAATCAATCTTTGTATATACTGTTCCATATATTTATGATGTACCAATTTAAGATGTTTGACAATGTTAAGATAAATATGTTGCATTTTGGCATGCTTTTTGACTTATTTATGAACTATTTATGGACATAAAATTCAATAAATAATATCCTAGATTTGAAGAATATGTGTCCCTGGCCTTCACTGAGCTCAAGTAATAGTTTAACGTACAGAAATTGTGAATAAAGTTGACTGTTGATGTCTTCAATAATAATGTCAAATAACCACCATTTCTCAAAATGGATACATCTCGTTTTGCAACGAAACTCTTCATATAATCTTCCATCAGCATTCTGTGTGAGAGGCATGTTTATAATACGATTAATTAATTCTTGTTACAATCAAATATGCCAAGATTTCTTGCTATGTAGACGTTTTGTGACGATGAATGACATTTTAGTGTAAATCTAAGTGGTCAGATGACCTATCAGGAGCTGTAGTTTGTGCTGCGTGTTATACTCTATCACTGCTCTACATCTACATCCTGCATGTCAGTTTCCTTTTGATGAGCTGCAGAAACTCATGACACACGCAGGACTGATCTCCAGTCAGCCGTGAAAATCAACTGGACCAGTCAAATGTATGTCATTTATTTATTTTTTGGTTTGCTGACGTGACCAATTTGTTTCGAAATTGTTATAATGGAAATATTTATTGACCTTATTCTCCATGTGCGAGCAGTCTTTTTGTCTTGAGAATTCCGCTCTCATTCACTTCCATTCATTTTTAGACATTAAAAACAGCTCGCTGTGCTGCTTGATGTTGCAAACTGATGTTTTCTTATTATGTTATTCTGCTTTGTCTGTGTAATCATGCAAACACTTGTTTGTAGAGCGAGTAGTTTGATCGTTTTGCCGTTTATTACTCCTAGTCATTTCTCCCATAGGCGACTGAATCAGGAGTTCTAAAACAATCCCAGACATGAGCGACTTCAGCATTGAAGAATAAGGTCAACACCTCACAAATGAAGAGATTTGACCAGATACTGAGTCTGCTGATGGTAACCGAGTCAGCAGCTGTGTATTATTTAGGGCTTGTATAGACTAGTCGACTAGTCGAGCGATCGACTACTTCAACCACTAGTCGGCGCTTTCAGAAACAGTCGACTACTCGAGCGTGCATTTATAAATGACATCAAAACGACAAACGTATTCAACAAACGCCACGATCCAAGGTTAAAGCTTCCAACTACAACTGAGGATTAAATTCAAGATTATTTACATTATCAACATCAGCATTAACACCACAGGGAATCCTCTCGAAGTGTAATGAACATCTGTTTCCTCTACTATCCAAGCAAGCGAAGTCATTTCTTGCTATCCCTGCCACCAGCTCACCAAGTGAAAGAATTTTTCTTTGGCCGGCAACGCTGTAACAAGAAAAAATACATTTTCCCATATATAGGCTACATTATGTCTGCATGTTAAAATATCATGCAGTCATTTGTTTATTGTGCCTACGAATATTTTATTAATATGAACTGTTTCTTAAAAAAAAAAAAAATCATTCTTGTAATAACTGCTCGAAACTTAAATATTAAAGTTTTTTTTTTTTTTTTTCCAGACTACTTGTTGTATAAGCCTATTACTTGCGCGCACATGGTCGTTTGCATAATCTTCATGCCGGTTGAAGTAGGCTAATAAATTCATTCATTTTGTTATTTTAATAACGGTTGAAACGTAGCTGAAATTAAATGATTGAATAAGATTTAGCCTAGCACAGAATAATTTTATTAATATTTTGATTAGTTTTATGAATGCTGCTTTATGAATATAAGTTGCAAGACACATTTTAGGTGTCGGGTGTGGCTACTTTTACTTTCTATAGCCTACATCAGTGGTTCTCAATTGGTTTGGCCATGGGACCCACCTTTTTACATAGTCATCAAGTCGCGACCCAAATTTTTAGGAACTATATTTTAATTTTATTAACTATAATGAATTAATTTGTATTTATTTGTTAACATACAGAAGTAGTGACAGATAAATCATAAGAAAATCACCAAGACTTACAAATAAACAATTTTTTTATTGATTTCATTGGACAAAAAGTATCAAATTATACAAATATTACAAAGTATGATTGCGCATTTCAAAATAAAAGTCCGGTATACGCATATTAAAATAAAAGTCCGGTATGAGCATTTCAAAATAAAAGTCCGGTAAAGTCCGGTAAATAAGTTAAAAACTAATGTTTTACACACACTCTGCGACCCACTAAAAATGTTCCCGCGACCCACTTTTGGGTCCAACCCACCAGTTGAGAAACACTGGCCTACATTAAATGTATAATTAAAATGTAATGATAACCATACAACTTTTTTCTTTTTTTCATTAGTGTTATTAATATATTATTTATTTTTAATTTTTTGTTGCGGGTCAGCTGTATTGTTGACGAGAACTATTTTTGTCTTTCTGAACTGGTTTAAGTTCACTTAGTTTTTATTACTGCTGAAAACATGTTAAATAATAAAGTTACTTTAATAACTTATGAAAGTATTGCAGGATGAACACGGGTTCGCTTCGCATATACAGGAAGCTTATGACGCAGGTGTTAAATGACAATGTTGCGTGCAGCTTTTTATTTTTATATTACTCTGTAACTTAAAGTAATATAAAGTTTTGACAACATATGTTAGGCCTATGAAATCGATGCTTTCAGCTATGAATTAATAAAACGTGTACTGAGAAGGGTTTCTTTGTGTCTTTTTAACTAGTAGCTCGAACTACGGGGTAGTCGAGTAACTCGAGTATTGTTTTGAAAAGAAATCAATTAACCGAAACCAGTTGTCGTGCAAGCCCTAGTATTATTACACAAATATGTTAGCATACTGTTTACATTTATGGCTTATGTTGACACAGAGCTTGCAAGATATTACTATTTATTTATATATTTACTTGCCTTCCATAATACAAAGGCTGCGTGGCTACAGGACCACCAGCGATAAACCAGCGATGCACAAACATCCTGTAGTCTCCACTGATCCCTGCTTACTAAGTAGCCCCCACACTGAGTGGCATGGACTGCTGCTTCGACTGGCTGGGGTGCACATTTGCTTTTAAAAAGACGAAATCCCCCTCACTGTGTATTAGAACACCACCAACTTTCCCACTGTGTAAATATCGGTAGGCCTCTGTACTTTTTATAAGTCTTCATAAACGCTCCATCTACTCCTTGTGACAAGACAAAGCAATTAAAAACTTCCCCGTAAGTTACCTCTGGCTCATATCGTCTACCCACATTAACAGTAACGATGGATGGGGCAATATGAGACCATCTGATGGTTGCAGGGAGGTTTCACCGTACTCCCAGCTCAAAACATTTACTGAACTAGCATTTATATGCCATTTTTATAAATTACAGCTAACTATACAACATCTAATGATTTTCTGAAATTGATGTACTGTGTCAGCGTAACTGAAGTTGGATGACAAAATGCGGAAGAGCGACGTTTTAAAAGTGGGCGGGGCAGAATAAGGTCAATAAGTAGACACATAATTAGCTGTACACAGTAGCACTAACTGCACCTCCAGTTAAACACATACTGTACACAGTAGCACTGACTGCTTGATGAACAAAACTGTAATAAATTGTGTTAAAAACAGACAACATGAAGAAATAAAGATGCACTAACCTAAATTCCAGTCAGAACAATAAATAAAAACTAACATAATTCAAAACCACCTATTCGCTTCTCCCGCTCAACTTCGTCGTGTGCAGAGTGAGCTCTGATTGGTTAACATCTTTCTCCCGCTCAGCTTAGCTGTAATTGCCTGGTGTGCTTCGTCAGCTCTGATTGGTTAAAGGGCCACGAAACACCAAAACAGATTTTTTTGAGCTGTTGACAGTCATATATGTGTCCCACGCTGCTATAAACACTATTAGGACACGTATAATTGACTAAAAAGTGAAAATTGGTTGTTTTTGTGTTATTTCGAGCAAATTCGTTCTTCCGGTTTAAAACTAATTTTTGAGGCTGCGCCACGCCGATGAGATCTATGCATGTGCTCCAGCGAGCACAGTGGATGCCTGTCCCGGCCAGAACACTCTGACGTCTCTGAGTGTCTGGCATTAATTCATGAGATAGCCTTTGTTCAAGCCAATCAGCGCGCTCTATTGTGTATGCGGTGTAACTCATTAATATGCACGAGAGCTTCGGAGACTGTGTGTACGTGTTGCAGTGTCCAGACGGCAGAGAGATGCCACGTTGTGCTTCCAAAACAAGTGGAAGGAGACATAGGTCGCCAGTGTTGTGTTTATGTGCTGCAGTGAAGGTTTAGTTTACAGTTCCGCTATGAGAGCGCAGCTGGACTCACACGCGCACGCAGCAGAAATGCGTCAGTAAGAAACTTTATTTTTCACCCGAGAGCTTTCCGCATCTGGAAATGGTTTAAAACAGACGCCGCTCCAGTTTATGTTTATTGTCCTGGTCTACAGATATGATAAGCCATCAGTGCCCTTTAATTGTTTATTCAGATGGCAAAGTTAGTTCGTAGTTAGATAGTAGCTCGTAGAGTTCGTAACTCTTTAAATGTTTAAAGACAGACCTTTGTCAAAATGATGAACTGTTACTGAGTTTACAGTACGTTAATATCCATACAATATTAAAGACTGAAAGATCCGCTGTAAATTCTGCTCTCAGAGTGTAAACACTGCAGTCAAACAATTGCTTTTGTGTAGAATTTTCACCGCATTTTGTGACAGGATAGTCTGTGGAGGGTTTTTATTTCTGCCTTACGCCGCACGATATCAAACAGTCCATTAAAACAACACTCTTAATAGTTTCTCACACCTGGTTTGTCACGGGGGACATGCAGGAAATGTTCCTGGATTAAAGTATAAGTGCCAAACTGCAGTTAAAGTTGACAAATTAATAGTTTGGCTAATAATTAGATGACTGATGTCCATGTAAACAGTCACTGTCTTTCTCCCCTGCGTCTGTGTGTGCGTCGCTTGTTTGAAAATGAGCGCGTGCACAAATGGAAACTCCCATCTTTATGCAAAACCTTCCCTCATTCCCTCCCCTTACATTCCCTCCTAAACAGAGCTGTACTGTAAGGCTGTTTTTTTTTAACTACAGCGGTTCTGAACTGTAGTTCTGCCGAATGACTAAAAGTTATCAGTATGATGGCAAAAAACTGTACATTCTAGTCAAACCATCCTTCTGCAATCTTATACCAAAAACGGAAATAAGGGCAGTTTTAATAGTTTTAAATGTGGGAGAGCGTTGCTATTATGTGATTATATTGTATTGCAATATGGAGCCATTAAATGTTGATGTTAAATCAAAAGTAATTGACAAATACTTGGAAATGAGATGATTTAACGACAATAAATCTCTGTGGTTACAACTGAATTAGTTACAAATAACTGTATGGAAACAATAAAACATGAAATGATATAAACATATGATAATAATTGTACCCAGCTTAAATGTAGATCAAAGTTACCTGAGAGAGAGAGAGAGAGAGGGGGAGGGAGAGAGAGGGGGAGAGCATTGGGAGAGAGCAAAAGCAGGAGAAGCCAGAAGGGCCGGAGAAGAAAATAAGACAGAGCTGAGTGTAACACCTTCCTTTGTACCTTTCTTGACCATGTGACTAAAGCCTAAACACTGAGACATTCAAACTGACTAATCAACACGTCACTACATCATCAAACCCCCACAGTCCACAAAGCAGTTCCTGATTTCATCAGGAATTTGTGTGAGCCCTCTTTGGTGAAAAACACATGTTCTGCCATATAAACAAATGCATATAATAATTTTCATCCTCACAGCACACACCCACTTTCCTGAGCTTTTCCAGACTGTAGGTGTGAAAACACCCAGCGGAGCCAGGGGGGTTTCGTGGCCCTTTAACATATTAAAATCATGCGCACAAGAACGTATTCAGAATAAAAATCTAAATCAATTGATAGATAAAATTTCAGCCTTGCATGATTTAAGCAATGCAATTTCTAAATCGCATAAGGCTGGAATTTGATCTATTAATTTAGATTTAATATATTTATTATTAATTAATTAATTATTTATTTATTATGATTATTTTTTTGCGATTAATTGCACAGCCCTAATGTGTTTTAATTTCAGTTGTTCAACACTGATGTTCAATAAATAGTCACAGATGGTAGATGTGTGTGTGTTTCCTTCAACTATTTTAACATCAAGTAATGCACCCTTAATTCAAACATCTCTCACTTGTAATATGTGAGCTTATTTACTGTATACTGTATATACATATGTGTGTGTGCGTGCGTGCGTGTGTGTGTGTGTGTGTGTGTTAGGCATGGGACGATAACTGTGTTCAAGGTATACCGCGGTTTGGAAAAATCAAGGTTTTCATACCGCCAAAATTTTCTGCTATACCGTTCCTAAGGTATTATTTTATTCTATTTTAATACTTTTATTTTTGTTTTTTAGGAGAACAGCATCTCCAGCAGAAAAAAATATCCAAAGACACCTTTGTAAATTGTGAAGAAATCAGTGTTTTTGAAACTAATGAAGACAGCAGAAGTCAATGATTCATTGTAATTATTTGTTTACTTATTGTAAAAATTTGTTGTAATTAGATGTTTACTGCTCCAAAATATTATAAATCTTTCAAAAAATAAAATATATTGTGTTTTAAAGGGGACGGTTTTGTTTTTTAGCCAGACATTTAAAAAATATATATTTTATAGCAGTAATCACAATACCATGATACTGTGAAAGCGTGATATTTTTATCCAAGATTATCATACCGTCAGATTCTTATACCGGCGCATGCCTAGTGTGTGTGTGTGTGTGTGTATAAAAAAATAATCATTCATTAATCGTAATCGAGTTAATTTCCGTTCCAGCTGCAACCCAATACTGGGAAACTCCCATACACGCTCACATTGACACACACACTCATACACTACAGCCAGTTTAGTTCATCCAGTTCACCTATAGCGCATGTGTTTGGGGAAGAACACGGGGAGAACATGCAAACTCCACACAGAAACGGCCAGGAATCGGACCAGTGACCTTCTTGGTGTGTAGCGACAGTGCTAACCACTGAGCCACCGTGCTGCCTATACCCAGAAATGTATTCTATTATCTAAAATCTGTGTTTTTTTACTTTGTTTGGAACATTATGAACTGGAGAATAATCAGAAGATAATTCTCAGAAAGTCTCTGTATCCACACGTGTGATTTGTGTCTGATTGTAGTTTCCTCTCTCAGTCCTCTCTTTCAGTGTTAGTGAGGACAGATCCTAGAGGGAGTTTAATAGAGCTGTATAATTACAGCTTCTCACTACATGATGATTAAAGAGAGCCTGACTCAAGCACTGTGCTGTGATGAAGACCAAGAGGATGACTAATATACACAAACTCTTCTATACTAAACAGTGCAGAGCAGTTGAGGTCTAATTCTTAGGGAGTTGGAGCTTTCTTGCAATCGAAAGGTTGCAGGTTCAATTCCTGGCCTGTTCAGGAATTGAAGATAGGGAGTGAAATAAACCATCTCACAATTTTATTTTATTTTATTTTATTTTATTTTATTTTATTTTATTTTATTTTATTTTATTTTATTTTATTTTAGATATATTTTTTTTACATTTCATGTTATTATTTTATTCATTCATTCATTCATTTTCTTTTCGGCTTAGTCCCTTTATTAATCCGGGGTCGCCACAGCGGAATGAACCGCCAACTTATCCGGCATTTGTTTTACGCAGCGGATGCCCTTCCAGCCACAACCCATCTCTGGGGTTATTATTTTATTTTTAATTAAATTAAATTAAATTAAATTTAGTTAAATTTTTTTATTTTATTTTATTTTATTTTTTATTTTGTTTTATTTTAATTTTATTAAATTTAAATTTTTTATTTTATTTTATTTTATTTTATTTTATTTTATTCATTTTCTTGTCGGCTTCTTGCTGTGAGGCGAACGTGCTACTCATTACACCACTGTGGCGCCCTTATTTAGTTTAATTTAATTTTAATTTAATTTAATTTAATTTAATTTAATTTAATTTAATTTAATTTAATTTAATTTTTAATTTTATTTTTAATTTAATATTAATCTTAATTTTATTTAATTTTATTTAATAACATTTTGAATTTAATTTTATTTAATTAAATTAAATTTAAGTCTGTAGCGCTTGTACAATGTAGATTGTGTCAAGGCAGTTTAAAGAAGATCTAGTAAGTTGAAACTGTCAGTCCAGTTTTCGCAGTTGATGTTCAGTTGAAAGGTTACAGGTTCAATTCCCGGTCCTGGCTGCAGGACCCCTTATTTCTCTCCAGGCACTAGAAGCAAAAGCTGCGCACTGCTCTGGGTGTGTGCTCATTTCTGTGTGTTTGTGTGTTTGTGTGTCTGTGTGTGTGTGTGTGTGTGTGTGTATGTGTGTGTGCACTTGAATAGGTCAAAATCAGAGGGCCAATTTCAATATTCACTTCAGTCTTGTCTTCTGTCATAGATGTACTCATGTCAGCCGTCATGTCACATATATCAGCTCGATGGCAGAAAGTTGTGAACCAATATTGCAATTTAGTTTAAATAATTAGTTTTTTTAGACTGGAGAGGAAGTCTGAGTTGTTTTGCATCTTAGATTGTTTTGAATTCTCCTCCTGATCCTCCTGTTGGAGAGTGAGCCCCACCTTGTGGTTCCACTGACACTTGCACCAGTTTTGCACATTTGCTCCAGACGCTTTTCTTTCAATGGCTGTAGGGGCTCTGTTGTAATAATCTAAGTGCTAAGTCTGAAGCGCATGGTGCAAAAGCATTAATGTTGTGTCCGAATCCACTTTTGATGTTTTAAGGATGGGAAAATACAGTTTGTTGCTTTGTGCTTTGGTACATGGTCTAAGAGGGTTGTGCTTATTCTCTTAATAAGTTATATGTAGGGCCAGACAGAATCTGCGGGCACTTTCTGTTATTTCTGCGCAGAATTTTGGTAATTTTTTTTTTTTTAACGAATTTATGCAGAATGATTTTGAAAGTATCGTAGCTAAAAACCTTAATATATGAAGTAAAAAATAATATATATTTTAAAATTTTATTTAGTGTTTACAATGTGAATCCAATTAGATCTACTTGGTAAACAAAGCAAGTCTCTCATATAATAGATCTACTAAAATACAGAAAATATTACTTTACAGACTGAATTGTAAAAAAATCAAATGAACACTTTCATAATAGTCAGCAATGTTACTGAAATTAATAAAAAAATGGAATACATATAAATTTACACACATTTACACAAGTAAATAAATAGACTCAATTATGGGCGATATATTGTGTATTTCTGCGCACACAGATTCCATGTGGGCGTAGTTCTGGGTGTGTTTTGAGCATAACATGCATTAAACCAATTAGAGTCTCATCTCCCAATCCCTGTTAGAGTTCGTTGCATTGCTCCATGGCACATTTGATGTTTGCATGGCGGACTTTGTATGCAAGTGTAAAAACTGAAAAACTTCCCTAGTGAGAATACAGGTAAACAGAGCATCTGCAGCGCAAGGATAAAGAACAAGCCTCCTCCATTCAGCCACTTTACTTTACTTTTACTCTTTACTCCTTTACTTTGGTGGAGTGAGGAACATTTCGTATATCACCCAACACTGGTTGGGGTAGATGATAAAAAAAAAAAAAAATAAATGGGGAATGTAATAAATAATATAAATAATTCTCATTAACTTCCGGCCACAACTGTATCCGTTCTAGCAACAACCAACTGTATGCACCGGTCACCTTAAACTCCATCTTGCAAGGACTCTTACAAGGACTTACTTGTGAATGTACCACAATTCTATGGAGTCAAATAAGTCTCATTAATAATTCACGCGTATGACGCGATGTACACATGCGTAGCCAAATTCACGTGCGTAAAACCAAATTCACGTGCGTAAAATATTTATATACATTCACAAAAACAATTCACGTGCACAAAATAAAAATACACATTCATAAAATACGTTTCACAAATGCAAAACAGCATCTGCAGATTTATAAGAGTGTACAAAAAGTTTTGAATGTTTAAAACTTGCGAGTTCATCCTGAATGAGAATGTGCAAATCCTCTTTCACGTACGACTCCCCCTGGATACGAGTGTGTGTATTTTTGAGACCTTCCTGGCAGACGCAGGGACCTCGTGACCTTTCAGCCAATCAGATGAGAGCTGTACTCAAGATCGCCTCTCTGCACGCCGTTTGCGCAGTCTGTTCCTCTCCAGCACGGTGAACGGAGAAGTGAAAGAGACGCGCGGGCTTAAACCATTACATTCCCTGACTTTCACTGACTAAAAACTTCATTTCCATTATATCTAATGAACGTAAACAGGCTGTTGTTGTTCTTTAATTGCCCAATATGTCAAATATAGCCTTCCCGATTATTTAGTAATAGATTAATAAGCATTTTAAATGATTCTGATGAATGTAACGGGTTTCATTAGAAATACGGGATGACACATTGAATGGCAGGATACACCTCGCGTCTGCACATAGATTCATTGCATACACCTGTGCAGCTCATTATTAGGAGCGCGTGGATAATCAGCATTTTAAAAGGGCGTCTGTGTGAGGATTTGCATGCGACTTATTCTTTAATTTACAATTCAGGTAGCACGACTGAAACAAACAAACAAACAAACAAACAAACAAGCAAACACGCCTCCTTATTACTCCAGCGCTTAATTCTCTGAGCTCTAACAGTTTCTTTGTATGATGAGCACTTCTTGTGTGTACTGCCTGTTCCTGTTGAAGCCCTCGATTGTAACTCACTTTGGACAAAATCATCTACCTAGAAAGTAAAGTTCGTAGACAAACTTTGTGGTGGTTGAGAAAGCCTAGTCTGAAAGTTTGAAGTCATTTTACAGTGTAAATAACTGAAGCAGTTTGAAGCAGTTGGCATAGATAGATAACTACATATATGTTAGCATGTTTCTAGGTTTCTTGCTAGGCGGTGGATAGGGAGTTCTAGGTGGTTGCTAGGGTGTCCTGAGTTGTCGCTTGGTGGTTGCTAAGGAGTTGCCAGGAGGTTGTTAAGGTGTTACTAGGTGGCTGCTGCTAGGGCGTTGCTAGATGGTTGCTAAGGTGTTGCTTGGCAGTTGCTAAGGTGTTCTGGGTCATTGCTAGGGTGTTCTGAGTGGTTGCTAGGTGGTTGCTAGGGTGTCCTGAGTTGTCGCTTGGTGGTTGCTTAGGAGTTGCTAGGAGGTTGTTAAGGTGTTACTAGGTAGCTGCTGCTAGGGCGTTGCTAGATGGTTGCCAAGGTGTTGCTAGGCAGTTGTAAATGTGTTTTGTGTCATTGCTAAAGTGTTGCTAGGGTGTTCGGAGTGGTTGCTAGAAGGTTGCTAAGGTGTTACTAGGTGGCTGCTGCTGGGGCGTTGCTAGGTGGTTGCTAGGGTGTTCTAAGTGGTTGCTAAGACATTGCTAGATGGTTGCTAGGGTGTTCTGAGTGGTTGCTAAGGTGTTTTGAGTAGTTGCTAGGCAGTTGCTAAGGCATTGCTAGGGTGTTCTGAGTGGTTCCTTAGGCATTGCTAGGTGGTTGCTTGGACGTTCTAGCTGGTTACTAAGGGATTACTAGGTGTTTGCTAAGGTGTTCTGAGTGGTTGCTAGTTGGTTGCTAAGGTGTTGCTTGGTGGTTGCTAAGGTGTTCTGAGGGGTTGCTAGGCAGTTGCTAACATAAATTAGCATGGTTCTAGTGTGAAATTAGCATTATGCTAGCATGTTTCTAGCCTAAATTAACAGGTTGTTAGCATGGTTCTAATATGAATTAGTATATTGCTAGCATGTTTCTAGTGTAAAGTAGCATGTTAGCATGAATTTAGTATGAATTAGCACGTTGCTAGTATGTTTATAGTAGGCATTAGCATGTTGCTAGTATAGATTGGTATGTCGTTAGTATGTTTGTAGTGTGGATTAGTATACTGTTAGTATGAATTGGTATTGTTAGTATTCATTCATTTATTCATTCATTCATTTTCTTTCGGTTTAGTCCCTTTATTAATCCGGGGTCACCACAGCGGAACGAACCGCCAACTTATCCAGCATTTGTTTTACGCAGCGGATGCCCTTCCAGCGGCAAGTATTGTTAGTATGTCCGATGTAAAGTCAATGGCAGTTTTATTACAATGGACGTCTATGGGACAGTAACTCAGGGGATGTAAGTGGTTTCTAGGGTGTGGCTAGTAAATTTAAATGTCATCAGTGATTGGCAGAATGGTAGTCTGAGTTAAGTGAGCCCAATCTTAAGCCTGTCTGACAGTCTGGTGGAAAGTTATGAGGTCACAAAGTTTGGTCCAATATTAAGTCAATGGGACTTTTCTGAATTTTCCGGGTCAGTTTTGGGAAAACCGCAAGTCGGATCAGTTGGAAAAGATATAGCAACCAGAGTCACACCAGTTTGGAGGTTTGCTGTTAGTTTGGTTGTTGTAGTATGAACGGTCTAGGAGGAGATGCATATACTGTAGAAATTAGTCTCTCTGAAGAAGTGTATGTAGTATAACAGTATGTTGAATTTCTCAAGCCATCATAAACATAACATCTCTAATCACCCTCCTGCATTGAGAGCTGAGCATAGCCGACCTCTTCTTCAGTAACATATATGATAAGAAATGATCAAAATCAAACAAGGCTGCTGGATTAAAAGTGAAAGCAGGAGGTAAACTAATGCTCGTCGCCATGGAAACACTCCCAGTCTTCACACCCGCTCTGAGTCCAGATGGTGTCTGGAGAACTATAATAATACAGTACTGATGAGTGAGAGGATAGTATTAGCACTGACTCATGACTGTATTATAGGAAACCCTTGCACACTGTGATTAATGGATCGCGGTGTTGAACGGGTTACAAAGAGAGAGAGCAGAGAGAAAAGAGAGACGTCTCAAATTCAGCTGAATCCAGGAGACTTGGAGATGGACTCTGATTGTGTGCAAGAGAGAAGATAACCTTTTTATTTAAAGGGATAGTTCACCCAATATTTATTTGCTCTAGCTCAAGTGGTTTCAAACCTTCATGAGTTTCCTTTTCTCTGTTACAATACACATAACGATATTTAAAAAAAAAAACTGAAAAAGAAGATATTTTGAAAAATGTTGTAAACCTGTAACCCACAGGTGTCAAGGCCAGTTCCTGGAAGGCTGCAGCTCTGCACAGTTTAGTTCCAACTCTGCTTCAACACACTTACCTGTAGGTTTCAAACAAGCCTGAAGGACTCAATTAGTTTCAGGTGTGTTTATTCAAGGTGCGTAGTCCCTTTATTAATCTGGGGTCGCCACAGTGGAATGAACCACCAACGTATCTCCAGGAACTGGCTTTGACTTCTGTGCTGGAACTGCTGACTTCTATATAAGTCAATGATTACTGGTTTTCAACATTTTTCTAAATATCTCCTTTAGTGTTTAACAGAAGAAACTCATAAAGATCTGAAACAAGTGTTGTGTAATTGATGACAGATTTGTAATTAAGGGGTGAACAATCCTCTTTAAGTGTCATATTGATTACTTAAAGGGATAGTTCACACAAAAATGAATATTTACTCACTACTCTCTCTCTCAAGTGGTTCCCAGCCTTTATGAGTTTCTTTCTTCTGTTGAACAATAAAGAAGATATTTCGAAGAAAGCTGAAAACCTGTAAGCATTGACTTCCATAGTAGGAAATACAAATACTATTGAAGTCAATAGTGACAGGTTTTTGACATTTTTCAAAATATCTTCATGAGTGTTTAACAGATTTCCATATAAGACACGGCAGAGAAAAATATAATTGAATGCAGTGCTTCTTGTTTGGTCTGAGACCCACTAGGCAGTGAAGATCACGGTTTTTAAAAGAAGTCAGATCTTAATTGCGGGATGACAATTATTAGGAAGCCCTGGGCCTGGCTGACTGAAATCAAAAGTCCTGTGTGCATATATATCCCATTGGATGAACTAAATTGTGAACGTGACGGTGTATGGTTGTTTCCCAGTACTGGCTTTCGGCTGGAAGGGCATCTGCTGCATAAAATATATGCTGGGATAGTTGGTGGTTCATTCTGCTGTGGCGACCTCTGAAATAGAGACTAAGCTGAAGGAAAGTGAATGAATGATTTCTGAATATATATAGCAAAAAAAAAAATCGCGATTTAAGCATATTCAATTTCTAAATGGCAATTTTATCGTTTATTTAATTTGATTTTTGTTCACGTTCTTGTGCGCATGATTTTAATATGTTAACCAATCAGAGCTGACGCAGCACACCGGGCAATTACGGCTAAGCTGAGCGGGAGAAAGATGTTAACCAATCAGAGCTCACTCTGCACACGACGAAGTTGAGCGGGAGAAGCGAATAGGTGGTTTCGATTTACATTTAGTTTTTATTTATTGTTCTGACTGGAACTGAGGTTAGTTCATCTTTACAGTTTTTACAGTTTTGATCATCAAGCAGTAAGTGCTACTGTGTACAGTATGTGTTTAACTAGAGCTGAGGTTAGTTCATCTTCAGTTAGTTTATGTTGTCTGTTTTAAAGACCGTTTTATACAGTTTTATTTATTAAACTTAATACTATGTTATTTCATTGTGAAATGTTTTGTTATGCACTTCTTGTGCGCTGAATACATGTAGAATGTGTGTATGTAGCATGTTTGAAAAAGCAAAAACAGTTTCCAAAATCACAAATAAAATCGCAATATTCATTCAAAAAAATCGCAATATGATTATTTTGTCCATATTGCACAGCCCTTTCACAATGTAATACTGTTCTGCCCTCACTCCGGTGTCTCTCGTCCCAAAGTTAGACAGACAGATAAACTCTTTCCAACATGTGAGATTGTGGGAGAATGCTGCTTTATTCCATATCACATTGAGTATGTTGAAACAGAGTGAAACTAAGTAAAAGATGTACATACAATAAGCTATAGTTATCTATGTACATAACATTAATTTCTGAGATAAAATATAAACACAAACAGATTATAAACTTACAGACAATGCTTCTACAGATGATCACAGGATGAGTGGATTGTAAGTCTCTTCTTGTAAGGTGTTCTTTTTAAATGAGGCAATTAACTGATTCAAACTGTCAGAATGTTTCTATGACAACAACAGTTTAAAAGAAGCTAAATGACTAGGCATTAATTTATGGTTTTTAAATATTAATATTTACTGGATGATCCAGCACAAATACCATAGTATTAAGTTTAATAAATAAAGCTGTAGTGAAATTGTCTTTAAAGAGCCCATATGTTGGGTTGAGAACGGTTAAATTTCACTTTTTGAAGTCCCAAACAACAGGATGATATGTATGCAAGGTTAAAAAACACTTTCGATGTCTTATAATATCTATTTATTTTTACCTCATTTTCCCACCGACTCCCATATGAATCGTCTGAGCGAGTCTTTTTCCCCAAGCACCTCCTTTCCGTGACGCTACCACATCACGTCACCACGTCACGTCCGTGTCAGCAGCCCGATGCCAAAACATATTGAAAACAAATCACTGCTTTTGTACAACAGCGTATTGCTATATTCTTCATCATAACAACAAACATTCAGTAATAATGAACACTTCATGGACTATTGTAAGCCAACAAATAGTTACATTCGGCAGTAAGCTAAATGGCTACCGCTACATGCTGCACGGAGCAAACACAATACAGACAACTACATCCATATTTACCTTGTTACGGTCAACACGACTGGAAGAACACGCTGGTCCAAATAAACTGGGTATTGATCCATCCTTTAACAACAACCGTGCAACAAATCCCGCGTCGTAAGCTGGTAGATTTGTGTAGCTCTCTTCAGAGAGATGACGCGAACACAGCACCGTGTTGGGGATGTAATTCTCAGGTATTTTACGAAAAAACCTCAACCACTCCAGGTAGGGAAAAGAGGTTTCCAGGTAGGGAAAATAACACGGCTTTTCCCTCGCACTTCAGAGCACAGCGTCTACGGGACATGATTTAACCGGAATGCCGATGAGTTCAGTAAAGTTAGCAGCAGTCGTGTTTTCCGGATCAATAACTCATGACCGAAACATTGTTCCTACACAAATAGCACCTCTTTTCAACCGTCGCAATGTATACAATCACCTACAACCTTATTTTCCTAAAAATGAGCTTTGCCTACGCGCTGGACGCATCATATTAAACTCTGTGCAGGCGGCAGAGACCGATCCTTAGGGACCGTCTACAAAGAGCAAAACGCGAAAACCAATACTACAAAAGCTGTCAATAACTTCTCTCTAAATCTTTATACTGCCATCAAACAGTATAAAGATTTACTTAGATTACACTTACTGCAATACAGTGCTTGTTGTCTTCCACTTTTCCTTCCTGTCTGTGGGCGGGGCCGGGCAGTTCAAATTTCCCGGGTCTGCGCGCGCAACTATTATGTTTCGCGTTGACGTCAAGCCGAAACGGCTAAAGACTCGTTCTAATAACGATTCATTTAAACAAGGAGTCGACTCTTTTATATATGAATCAATCGTTTTAAACACTTTGCACTTTCAGATTTAACCCTTAGCTGGACATTTCACTTTACTTAGAGCTGTGTTACACACTGCATGGAAGGTCATTTTCAAAAATCCTCTTTAAGACCACATAAAATAAATGAAGATGAACTAACCTCAGCTCTAGTATGGTTTCAGTGTTAGTGTTTGCCATTCAGTTTCTGAACGGTTTGGGCACAAACCAACAGTTTGGTGACGCTGTCTCAGCCTCTCGTCATTATTTATATATTTATTTATTATTCACAATAATACCGTATACCGGGGTAGAATAGGAAGGAGGTTTAATGATATCAAAATTTGGAGACCGCCCAAGCCTAGTTCACATATTACCAGAACTGGAACTACATATTTGGTGATGTACCATATCGGCGTTGATGCGATCAAACAAAAGATCCAAACCCAACTCGATTCATTCATTCTACTCTCAACTATACGGTGTATAGTTAACTATACGGTGGCCGAGAGAGGTTAAAGCCCCGGTCAGATCACACGATTTTGCCACGATTTTCTTGACGTAGGGCGTCGTAGAGAATCGTAAGTGACAAATAGGTGTCGTGACACAAGATTCAATCGTGACTTCTCGTGTAATGTGGCATAGTTCACGACAACGGATTCTATGCCTGCGACGCCTCACGACGCCGTAGCAGAAAGTCTAGCGTGTTCAATTTTTTTCTCGTCCTTTACGACGAGTTCCGTCACGTGTGTGACACGGCCCATAGGAGTACATCATTTAGACCTTCTGTCATCTCAGTGGGTGCTGCCATTAATGTCAGGGTCAGGTAATCAAAAAATAGGCTGCATATTTACTGATGAGTTGGTGATCACGGGTGGATATGACCAGTCATTGGCTATGCAATCTTTAACTACCTTCTCTAAAATATTAAGGTGTTTGAAGCAATTTTATCTGACAGACTGGCACAAATATGCCCACATCTCCATTCTCACAATGATTTTCTGAGTTCTAGGGGCACCTGCAGGATTTTATTCAAAGGTACGTTCATATCCAGCACCACCCGCCCCATCATCCCTTTCTTATTTCAATCTCAAAAAAAAAACTGATGCTTGCTGTCGAAGGCTACATTTATTCATTAAAGTGACATATTCACAGTTTCAGAGAAGCCCATATTAAAGTGTTTTCATTGCGCCGGTCAATTACAAAACTTAGTATCAATATTATTTGCAAATGCATGTTCTGTCATCCACGCGCTCGATTAATGTTGTATGCAGTATTACATGATATGATATGCAGCTTTCCACTTGAGTCTGTGAATTAAAGATTTGCACAAACAAAAACATGTTCTTGAAAACAAATATTATGTTTTGCATTCATGCATTTTAATTTTCCGGTGCGAAAGGTGAGTTGCATTTGCGGATCAGGTGATGCGCGTGTGTGAATTGACTTTTTGTTTAAATACTGCCGGCTTCGTTTGAATTATGAGACATTTCTTTCGCGGTTTTTAAGCTTTTCAAGAGTTAAATACAAACTTTACACGGAAAAGCGATCTGCGGCGCAACTCTTCCTCCGCGCGCAACTCAGCTCTTAATTTGCGTGCATGTCGAAAGTTGCGAGCGGCTCTTGATCCACGTGCAAATGTACTAATGCAATTTAACAAGTGACATTCACAGACTCAAGTGGAAAGCTATTCGTTTGTGGATGTAAAACTGCATATACAACATTAATCGAGCGCGTGGATGACAGAACATGCATTTGCAAATAATATACTAAGTTCATCCCATATTAATTCGTGCCCTCTCATTGTTGGTATGCACAGCCGGTGTTCTGACGATCTGTACCTCATCATGTGCTACCGGTAGCTTAATCTGTCATATTTCATATAAAAAAAAACAGGGTTAGCATCTTGTCAGATTCAAATGTCTATCGGAAAGAACTACCACAGTAAATACAACTGCTTTCATTCTTTCATTCTTTTCATTCTGTAAAAGCCTGCCCTGCTTTTTCAAATGTGTAATTATTTGTAAAAACAGTTTAATTCAGGCCTCTCTGAAACTGAATATTTAACTATATTCAGGCTGTTTTATTAAACAAACCAACACAATCTCGCGGCAACTCGTGTTTTTGGCGCTATAGCGGGTTTTGAAGCGCATCTCGGAAGGTTTTTTGTTATTCTTGTTTATCTAGTAGTTCACTGACCAACAAAAAATAGATGACAATTAAGATACAAATTGTAGCTAACGAAATTCGTTTCAAAAAGATATTTTTTCCAAGAAACATATACGAATTTGTTTTTTTTTTTACCCGTCCAACTGTGCGGTGATGATTTGTTCCGCTCCGTGGAAAATAAGGATTTAATGAGTGCTTCACTGCTTCATAGCTGCTGATATGCTTTCACTGTATGTTCAGGCAAGAAAGTGTTTAATAGCATCATTGGCAGGAAAATATACATTTAGATTTCAAACAAATATATTAATATTAAAAAGGAAACATAAAAGTTTTAACCTGTGAATGTCATACCGAATGCCTTTGCTATTAGTTGTCAGCCAGCATCAGTGTTTATTGAGATTGAAATAAGGTTAAAAAAAATAAAATTGCGATGAGAAATGTTATGATAGCAACACTGCTTTGGGTAATAATGTTCGTCGTAGACATCACGGGATGACTGATCGCGAAGGATCGTGTAGTCTGGCACATCTGTAACCTACGACGAGTCAAGATTTTATCAAGAAAAAATCGTATAATCTGACATAGTGACTTTCGTAACCGACAATAAAAATCGTGTGATCTGACCGGGGCTTAATGCGCTGCAATTTAAGAAAGCACTTGCAATAACAAAAAACACCAGCAAATTAAGACACTATCTTCATCAATTTGACAGCACACCTGTTACAAATTCTCACGACACAGACAACGGAAGAAACGCACAGCAAATTGGTCAAAACACAACGGATGAAACGCGCAGCAAGTTGATCAAAACACAACGGAAATGCTTCAAGAGGACCCAAAAACATGCAGCGCGTTAACCTCTCTCGGCCACCGTACAACTATTTCACTAAAGAATCAATAGTTTTAAACACAGCGCACTTTCAGATTTAACCCTCAGCTGGATGTGTTTAAAAACATTTAACAATTAAGGTAATTAGTGTTTGGTTGCCACACATAGAATGTTTGCCATGAATGAGTCAAAAGCAGTTGTAAAGCGCTGGCGAACACCGAATGTTCATCCTGTCAGTCATAAAGCTGCTATTTCTCTATATGCACACAGTGTAATATGATCCCCCCCCATGAGAATCAGCTCAGTATTGCTGTCGTTATATTTGTTGTTTGTTTTGTTCTGTGTGTTTGCATACACCATTTCCTTATCTGTTTCTATATTTGAGTATTCGACAGTGAGGTTGTTCTTGTGTATAAAAAATGGTTTATTTATGCTTGTTAAACTGGGGCAGCACGGTTACTCAGTGGTTAGCACTGTCACCTCACAGCAAGAAGGTCACTGGTTTGAGTCTCGACTGGGCGTTTCTGTATGGAGTTTGCATGCTCTCCCTGTGTTGGTGTGGGTTTCCTCCGGGTGCTCTGGTTTCCGCCACAGTCCAAACACATGCGCTATAGGAGAATTGAATAAGCTACATTGGCTGTAGGGTATGAGTGTGTGTGAACAAATGTTTATGGGTGTTTCCCAGTACTGGGTTGCAGCTGGAAGGGCATCTGCTGTGTAAAACATAGGCTGGATAAGTTGGCGGTTCATTCTGCTGTGGCAATATCTGAAATAGAGACTAAGCTGAAGGAAAATTAATGATTGAATGAATGAATGAATGAACAGGAGTGGACATGGTGATTAGGGTGCTCTGAGTTTCAATGCTATAGGGCCTCGTACCTTGAATTTCTTATACTCTGATTTTTTTTTTTTTTTTTTTTTTCCTCTGTAGATTTATTTATTTTTTTGTAAATAAACTGCATGTAAAAGATATATTTAAAGTGGAACCTTTATTTCTTGACAAATTAAATACAATAAATTCACAAAAAACAAATAAATAAAATAAAAATCGTTAGTCATTTTGGGGTTTCATTATTTACATGTGCAGTACAGAAGGAATGTTCCACTGTTCATGGGGGGCCCCCGGTTGTGAAAAGAAGTAATAACATTAAAATCTTATTGGTTATAGACAGATTTTACAACATATGAAAAAAATATATATAATTAATTTTGGCTTCTTGGCATTGGTCGGGGCCCCCTAATAGGCATGGGACGATAATCGCTTTCAAGGTATACTGCGGTATGTAAAAGTTAAGGTTTTCATACCGGCAAAATTTTCTGCTATAAAATTCCTAAGGTATGTGTAAGATTATTTTTATTTACTTTTTTTTTTTTTTATGTGTAAATTGTAAAGACATCTGTGTTTTTAAAACAAATGAAGACCGCAGAAGTCAATGATTCACTTGAATTATTTAGCCTGACATGTTTACTGCCCCAAAATACTTTAAATGTTTCTCAAAATAAAATATATTGTGTTCAAAGGGGAAAAGGTTTTATTTTTTTTATCCAGACAATTAAAAAGAATGTATTTTAGAGCAGTAAACTCAATACAGTCATACCTTGAAACCGTGATATTTTTATCCAAGGTTATCATACCGTCAGAATCTTATACCGGCCCATGCCTAATTCACTGGGGCCTTAAGCGTCTGCTTGCCTCGCTTATTGGTTAAGTCTGTCCCTGCCCCTTTGAGTTGCATGTCATGTAGGAAAGGTGCTGTACATATACATTCATTCATTCATTTTCTTTTCAGCTTAGTCCCTTTATTAATGTGGGGTTGCCACAGTGGAATAAACCGCCAACTTATCCAGCATATGTTTTACGCAGCGGATGCCCTTCCAGCTGCAACCCATCACTGGGAAACATCCACACTCATTCACACACATACAGTACACTACGGACAATTTAGCTTACCCAATTCACCTACAAACCGGAAAACCGGAGCACCCGGAGGAAACCCAAGCAACCACGGGGAGAACATGCAAACTCCACACAGAAATGCCAACTGGCCCAGCCGAGGCTCGAACCAGCTACCTTCTTGCTGTGAGGTGATCAATAGCTTACACCCCCAAAAAAGGGCTTTTGCTGCTAATTATTTAAAATGAGTTGAAACAACACAAGCCACAAAGCAAGAAGGTCGCTGGTTCGACTCGCAGCTGGGTCAGTTGGCCTTTTTGTGTGTAGTTTGCATGTTATATGTTGTTATGTTATGTTATATTATGCTATGCTATGCTATGGTAATAATATAAACTTGACTAGAATAAGACCTGAAAAATATCTTACCAATGCCCAAGCCTGAGTAGTTTATGCGACAACTTGTTTATATATTGCTGGGTTGCAGCTGGAAGAGCATCACTGTGTAAAACATATGCTGGCATAGTTGGCGGTTCATTCCGCCGTGGCAGCTTCTGATAAATAAAAGACTAAGCCAAAGGAAAACGAATAAATGAAACAAGTGTTTTTGGGGGACAACTTTTGATTGCGCAAACCCATTTCAAGGCCACTAGAGGTCAGCAGAGCTCCTCTCACTGCTGTGTCATCAGCCAAATTAGACACTGGGAGATTTATGCAGTTTGGTTGAGGTTTAAATTTGAATAATAATCATCATCATCATTAAGAAATCCTTTGTAAAGCACAATTTGATGGGATATCAAAACAAACTCTATATTCTAGTAATACTTAAACCATAAAACATTAATAAACTTTAATTGCTCTTTTACATATAAAAGTGTCCTCCTTATTACATGCAATTACGATTAACTATGCATTACTACATGTAATAAAGTGGACACTAAGTTACTACGTTTTATGAATGTTTTATGGTTTAGTTACTACTTGGTATATATTAATGTGTAGTAATAATGCATTGATGCAAAGTTAATTGTAGGTAACCCTAAACCCTGCTCTCATTTATAAACACCCGCTGCAAACATCAGCAGACACATGAACTATAGAACAGTTTTGTTTGCAATTGATTATATAATACTATGAAAATATTGTAAATCTGTACAAAATGGGTGCTTTTAGGAAATAACTAATACTAATCAGAGATTCATTCATTTTCTTGTCGGCTTTGTCCCTTTATTAATCCGGGGTCGCCACAGCGGAATGAACCGCCAACTTATCCAGCATTTGTTTTATGCAGCGGATGCCCTTCCAGCTGCAACCCATCTCTGGGAAACATCCATACATTCTCATTCACACTCATACACTACGGACAATATAGCTTACCCAATTCACCTATACCACATGTCTTTGGACTTGTGGGGGAAACCGGAGCACCCGGAGGAAACCCACGCAACCACGGGAAGAACATGCAAACTCCACACAGAAATGCCAACTGACCCAGCCGAGGCTCGAACCAGCGACCTTCTTGCTGTGAGGTGAATGTGCTACTCACTACGCCACCGTGGCACCCTAATCAGAGGTTTTATTATTATTATGATTATTTTTTTTTTTTGAGGGGATTTTTAACTTGATTTTAACATGTTTTCTTTTTTTGATATGTGTTCTTTTACTTGTTTTCACTTATTGTAAAGCACTTTGTGACTCAATGTCTAGGAAAGGGACTATATAAATAAATCTTTACTTACTTTCTTTACTTATATAGTTTCTATTGATGTTAACTTTTATGGTCTTCAAACTTAATAAACTAATTCTAATTATTGACAAATTATGAATTCATGCTTCATAGACCAACTCAAAGTTATTTTCACATAAGAGTAATTCTTTTCTGTTACGTCAGGGTGGTGGTGTGACGAAGGCAAACGGAGGCGAGGATCCAAGTGCAGATTATTTATTATAAAAGAAGTATAGCAAATATCAAAAAAGGGGCAAAATCCAAAATCGTAGTCAAGAATAGGCGAAAGATCAAAAGGCGGGCTGCAGCCAAGGAATAATCAAAATACAAAGCTGAGGTCTAAACACGGACAAAGACTGGAACAAAGAAACACCGTTGCAAGTCACTAACAGATGATAATACTACTGACGAGAATGAGCGTGTGTGTGCTGCTTATGTAGTGTGTGTAATCAGTCGTGATGGTCTTCCGCTGGTGTGTGTGCAATCAGTTGTGATATGGAGCAGGAATGTGTGTGTGTGTGCTGCATGACTGGAGATGTAGTCCAAACATGGCCGATCTGTAGTTCCCGGAAGCATGAGTGAACCAGCGATCTCTTCCCTCTCAGAGATATCTTCATGCATATCTGCAAAATGAACAATATCAATGCTAGGCATGGGCCGGTATAAGATTCTGACGGTATGATAACCTTGGATAAAAATATCACGGTTTCACAGTATGACGGTATTGAGTTTACTGCTCTAAAATATATTATTTTTAAATGTCTGGCTAAAAACAAAACCCTTTTCCTCTTTGAACACAATATATTTTATTTTGAGAAACATTTAAAGTATTTTGGAGTAGTAAACATGTCAGGCTAAATAATTCAAGTGAATCATTGACTTCTGCTGTCTTCATTTGTTTTAAAAACACAGATGTCTTTACAATTTACACCTAATAATTTTTTTTTTTTAAATGTAAATAAAAAAATCTTACACATGCCTTAGGAACGGTGCAGCAGAAAATTTTGGCCAATGGTTGAGATTTTTACTTGCCCTGCCAAAATGTTCACTGGCCCCACCAAAAAAAAAGTTAATAGCTACTTCTTAGCCACATATTTTAAACAATATGTCGAAAATAACGTTTTTTTATTTATTTAAATACTTTAAAATATTAATACATGTTTGATGAGCAAAATTCAAAGTTTATGCAAACAAAAAGAGCAGTATGGAAAATGTGCAGGTGTTTTATTGCAGTTCAATGGACTGTGCATTCATTCATTCATTCATTTTCTTGTCGGCTTAGTCTCTTTATTAATCATTGGTCGCCACAGCTTAATGAACCACCAACTTATCCAGTGTTTTACGCAGCGCATGTCCTTCCAACTGCAACCCATCACTGGGAAACATCCATACACACTCATTCACACACATACACTAGGGCCAATTTAGCCTACCAAATTCACCTATACCACATGTCTTTGGACTTGTGGGGGAAACCAGAGCACCGGGAGGAAACCCACACCAACATGGGGAGAACACGCAAACTCCACACAGGAATACCAACTGACCCAGCCGAGGTTTCGAACCAGCGACCTTCTTGCTGTGAGGCGGTTGTGCTACCCAATGCGCCACCGTGAGGCCCTCAAACTGTGCTAAACACACAATTTTTTTAATTGTGTTGTACCCACGTAAATGTCTGCTTCCAGGACATTAGAAACAGATGTTCTCTTTAAACCTCATAATTTGATGATGCCGCTATGTTGCCGTCTCTTTGCTATACTGGTTATTACCAGGTTACAGAAAAAAAAACAGCATGCTGACAACATCCAATCAGATAAGAGGAACCAAAAAGCAATATGGCATTTACGACATCACAGAGAGGGCAGCATTTAACCCTTTAGCCAGCACTCCGACGCGGACCCACTGAGGCGCTGTTTTTGCACATGTCAATGTGATAATATTGACATCAAATTCAAAACAAATACTCAGGAGATGTGTGGCTTTTGACTTATTACTTTTCTGTATTTCTTCAGGACTAATTTCGTTTATTTGTTTATGAAATAGTAAAATGTTTAGTGCGGTGCATTTTTTTTTACATTACTTAAGCATCTATAACTTTTTTTTATCTTGAGCATTATAAACTCTAGATGATGGATAATAAAGCCCAGAGTGTCTTCTTTCCAAAGAGACATGAACTGTGAATGTAGACCAAATTATTCAGCAACTGCTAATGTTTTAGTTTGGGATGGTCAGTTTTGAGAAAGTGCCTCTGGCGGTGAGGGAAAGAAACCGATATAGCCTCAGAAAACTTTTTACAGAAATCTCATTTTGCATGCTATCTTCATCACATTTGAAATATAAACTCATGAAACACTTGGCTTTCAAATCATATTTTTTCTAGGACATTACATTTATGTTTTCCTGTGTTGGTATATGGAAAAATCAAATATTGAATACAATATATTTGTTTTTCTCATGACGTCATAATGTATAACTTGTTATATTAACGCATAATTAGCATGTAACTTCCCCTTTTACCACAGTAAAGCCCAAAGTGTCGTCTTTCCAATGATACCTAGTTTGTGTTTATAGCTTACTGGTGTCAGGAACTGTTACCATTTAAAGTCAGGTAGGTGTAAATCCCCAAAAGTGAGTGCTGGGTAACAGGTTAAAGGCTTAAATGCACAAACTGTTTTGAAATTAAAAGTTAAATAAACAAATAGCCACATTAATTTAAAATCAAACTTTCATGACAAGGCAGTGCTGGACCGATCAGGCCAGTAACAATCCTGTCTACTGTCCTGAGCGTCTCTCACGCTGGCCCCGGGCCATCAGGCAGACCTTATTCTTGAGCCCTGATTAAAAATACAGTGATGACCGTGTCAGATTATGTTTGGTTGTTCAGTTTCTGGGGCGTCACAGTGGCGTAGTGAGTAGCACGATCACCTCACAGCCATAAGGTCATTGGTTCGAGTCTCGGCTGGGTCAGTTGGCATTTCTGTGTGAAGTTTGCATGTTCTCCCAGTGTTGTTCATGTTGCTGTGAAGACTTGTGTGTCCGCCTTTACGCGTCTGTCCTGATCTTGAAATTATAATTGGCTCAGTCAAGCTGATACAAGCTGAATTAAGGTCGAGTGTAGGGTCAAATCGAGATCACAATCTTTTTTCGATTTATCGTGCAGCCCTACTTGAAGAATATCTAGTCTAATATTATGTGCTGTCATTATGGCAAAGATAAAAGACATCAGTTATTAGAAATGAGTTATTAAAACTCTTATGTTCAGAAATGTGTTGAAAATAATCTTGAAAATAAGCAGAAATTGGGGGAAAATATAGAGGAGGGCTAATAATTCTGAGGACTTATTTCTGACTAGATGAGATCTACCAGATAAACCTGCATTACAGATTCAAATAAAATAAAATAAGGCTTTCTTTAGAGCAACATGTTGAATTAAATGTAATTTCCTGGAGCTGGGCTCGTACCGCTGATGTATTGGCTGTTTGAGATGTCCTGCTGAGTGTGGAGACCATTCCCAAC
>CAIGQQ010029523.1:0-10509 GCA_903798035.1 Danio albolineatus
TTATACATAGTTTCTTACAATCAGTATTTAGTGAATGGTTCAAATGTTGCCAATGTTACCTGTTGAAACCTAAAGTGGTGATGAGGTCTTAATGTATGAAAGAGTCTTAGATGATATTAAATTTCACTCTCTGATTGCAGTATATAGACCCTATATATGTTCTACTAAATAAATTGGCACCTACATCTTGGATGACCTAATGGTGACGAAAAAAAAAACATCAAATTTTCAGTGGACAATCTCTATAAGACAAAAAAAAAAATCTTATGAGGTTAAAAAATATGTAATTTATTGTTTTGAACTACTTATAAGTACTGTCTAGGTAGGCAGCACACTAGTGTTTGTGTCTCAAGCATGATTTAAGTTCCTCTATATGTGATTTTAGCTTTTTCATTGACGAGTAAAGCTCTTGCAAACAATATTGGGACATAATGGGTATTTCCTTTTCCTCTTGTGCCACAGAGGTGAGCAATGGAGTCAACGGTGATGAACCATATTCAGAAAATGGATTTAACTACTACACCAATTAAGACGTTGCTCATTGACTCCGTGATGGAGCGAAAAATCACATCACATCCTGAACCAACTTGTGATGTATCCTCTGAACTACTGACTCAACTCTCTGTCTACTGTTAATAATGGGCCCCTTGTACAGAAATATTGTTCTTTTCTTTTTGTTCTACTGTTAAGTTGCTTGTTTAAAATTCTGGACAGTGAACGACCAAATCTGTGGCCTCTTTCCCCCACGTAACGCTTGAGGATGCTGGAATGCACCTTTTGTTGCTTCGTATTGCAAGCATGCCTAGTGGATTTTTACCTGTCGGTTTTTGGGGATTTTATTTTTTCTAATCTTCCATAGCCAGCCAACGTGGAGTATATCAAATATATTAAGCCAGTTTTTATTTCCTAGACCTTGATTTGGTGTGATCTTCACAGTCTAATGATGCCTTCTGTTCAAACGGTTGTGTGTTTTCAAGAACAACAACAACAACAACAACAAAAAGGTGTTTACTGAGTGCCTGCCTTTAGCCTTCCAGTGATATTTACTGTGTTTGATTATATACTGACTGTTTAGCATGTGGTTCAGTTGTCACTATTGGAGGGAATCACCCAGCCTTATCATCTTGGCCAGTTTGATTGGCGGATTACATGGAAGACGTGGGCACGTGTTCTGCTTGTGTATATATGGAAGTTGACATAAGAAGAAGAACAGTAAAAAGGTAACTGTTTCATTTATGATTTAGAGTTTGTTTCACTTTTCACACAATTTAAGGAATTGCAAGATTATTCAGAGGGGAAAAAGTCAGAATTGTAAGGTAAAAACGGACAATTCTGGATTTTATTTTTCTCAGAATGGTGAATTTTACACACAGTAGTTTCAAGTTGGTTTTCTCAGAATTATCATTATATCTTTAAGTGTTGATTTTATAGACTTTTTTACCATTCTGGCTAGTTTGTAGAGTCTATCTCACAATTCTGACTTTTTTTTAGGATCTAAAACTGTCTTTTAGTTGTGAGTTTATAGAAAATCTTGTGATTTTGACTTAAAATGATTGTAATTTTAATTTGTGTAGGCTTTTTGCACTCAAAATCATTTCAAATTGTCTTATGCAGTTATAAAGTATAAAATTATTATAGAAAATTATAATTCTAAATTTTCCCCACCAATGTTATGAAAATTTCTTGCAATTGTGAGATTTTAAGTCAGTTATTTTGACCTTATTTTTTGTATTTTTATTATTGCAATACCTTTTTTCCCCTCATAATTGACTTTCTCTCAGTTGTGAGTTTTTAAGCTTTCTTTCTGTTCTATTTAATAAATTCATCATTTAATTTTTTTTTAAGTTAGCATTTGTGTGAATGCAATTCAAAGTCATAATGTGAAATAGAGACAAAGCAAGTCAGTTACCTTTTTATTTAATGGCAGAAACCAGCTTCCATACATTAAAGCCCTGTAAATGGGTTCAATCGGTGGATTTTAGAAGCCAAAAGTGAAAGATCCAGGAAGCGTGTCTGTTAGATATAATCTAGATTTTATAGTTGAACACTGGTGGTCACAGAGGAAGCTGGCTTGGAGTTTGGATGCAGTGCAATATTACTTGGACACTGTCCTATAATAAAGTGTTTGGATGTTGTTCAGTGATTTTAATTTTATTTTTAAACTCTTAAATTGTCGTTTTAGTCTAGCATTCGTGTGTTGTACTGAGTGTGGGCGCCCTGACCCATGATGTAATATTGCAAATGTGAGACGTGACAATGTTTACAGTGGTTTGTGCTGTCACACTGAGGAACGGGGCTGAACGGTTGTGCTGTTTGATGTTTTTATTTTGTATTGATGTGTTTCAGAGGTCAATCAATAAAAAAAGACTGCAGATTTAACAGTGTTTTTTTATTTGCACAGTAGCAAACGTTAATGACTTTAATGACGCACAGAAACCTCTGGTCCTGTGCACAAATGCAACACGTGAAATGGTACAGGACTGTACAAAAATAGAATTATACGAATTCAACATTTTAAGGAAGTCTATAGATCAGAACATTTCAATAAATGGGCTGTTTTCCCTTTGTACTGTAAAGTGCATTAAACGGTTCACGCTTTATGTATTTTCACTTCTAATATTAAGAGTTTAGTTATGTATGTAAACAAACAGGCCAACAACACAAAAATTTAGTTTTTTTTTTTGTTGTTTTTTTGGTCCATGTGATTAATTTTACGTCACTTTTTATATGTGAAACTCAAAGCAAGAAATATATAAATAAATATATTTTATATATATATTTAAATTCACATTCTTATAAAAAGCTTCGGTATGCTGGTTGGATTTACATTACTTGTATTTAACAGTTGGCAGATGGTATTACAGTTTACAACACTAATATTTAATTTTTTTTATAATTTAAAAAAACTAAACTAATAAAATCAGACAATGCTTGGTCTGACGAATATTTAAATGTAGCAATACAAAAGGCACAAGCAAAACTACAGTAACCAGACACAGCTAGCTTAAAAAAAGATAGCTAGCCTCTGCAAAATAAATAAATAAATAGCTGAGACTGGAATGATTATTCAGTTATATACAAACTGCTGCTTCCCTGAACATTAATAAAAGACTTATTGCACATTAAGTACTGTACCGTTTAGGCACACAGATGGCAATAAACTAACTAATATTGTCTCAAGTAGGGGTGTGTAATATTTTTCTCAGAATGTTTGTTTTTCTAACTAATATTTCATGGATGACTAAATGACATTAAAAACCGCCAGTAGATGGCGACAAGTCTCTGTTTTAGTAAATGGGCAATTGAACGATTCATTCAAAACAGTTGAACTAAGCAAGACTTTATGAATTCGTTAATACCCTGGTTTCCTTCCTTACATGATGCAAATGTTTGAAGTTCTCAAGAAAATAAATAAATTCCAAGTATGAATTAGGTGCGTTTCCATCAAGTTGTTAGAGTGGCTGACTGTGGTATTGGTAACCTGGTAACCAACAGTAAACTAAGCAAGCATAATGTAGACAGGTCATGTAGGCGTAATGTTTGCTACATCTGAGTTTCCATCTCCCGTTATACGCTAAAACCACTTGAAGTGAGTAAACTTTTTTTTGTGTGCGACTTAAGGACTTTTATGAAAATTGGCATGTTCATTACTCATTTCTCATGTGATACTTAAACCTAGCTATTGACTCAATATTTGCTGAAAGATTCATTCAGGAAGAAAATGTCACAGTTACTTTGAGGTGCACAAATGTTGCACTATTTTAACAATTTTGTTTTACTGTCTTTTGAAAAAAAAAAACTCACAATATTGTGTCTAAAACAAGTCAGTTAATAAGACCCTTTTTTAACTTGCTAAATCAGTAAAATGAACCTAATCAACCTTGCTTTAGTGATATCAGTTAATCATATGAATTCTTATAACAAACCCAATGTCTTTGTTTGCTTTTTTTTCTCAAAAGGTGACTCACTTGATAGTAATACACAGTCACAATTATGCTCGCACATTATTAAAACCACAATTTTGATAACATATTATATAATATAATAAATATCGCACACCCCAAAACAGACACTTGCTCAGGATACAGTAGAAAAGCATCTTCACGATGCTATTAATATAATGAAGAACTGAATAAATACTCTGCATCTGTTCTGAAGATCACCAAGTAACCACTGCGTTTGTCTTGATTAATTCTGAAACTAAAGCATTTGAGGAAGCAAAGACATGAGGAAGCAAAGTCATTTAACCGTTTTTGGTTTGCTGGCAAAAAGCAGTCACATGACAAAAAAAAGATCAACTAAAGTTAGTCTTGCGAAGATGCCTATTGGGAATTTCAATTGCGCTGACTTGAAGAGGCCAGGAACCACCCATAATGCCTGCCTGGATGGCCACACCGGTCACCACGGCCAGATCCGGGTCCACCGAGGTGTTCGGCTCCTTTCCGAAATACTGACTGATGAGCTGCCGAATGCGAGGGATCCGCGTAGACCCTCCGACCAGGACGATCTCATCCACCTCCTGCTTGTCCAGATGGCCCTCGATGAGGACTGTCTCGATGGGAGCCAGGATCTTCTGGAAAAGGTCCGCATTGAGCTCCTCGAAGGTCTCCCTGGTCAGCTTCTCCTCAAACAGGACTTTCTCCTCTTGCGCTCCATCGGCTCCTGTCGTCTGGAGGTGCAGAGGGACCCGGAGGTGAATGTGAGGCTCTTGGGTGAGGTTGAGTTTGGCGGCCTCTACAGCCTGTCGGAGGAGATGGATGTCTTCTTTAAGAGTGGGAGGAACGCCATATTGCTGCCGAACTCGCTCTGTGGTGTACTGGAGCAAACGCTGGGTGAAGTCCTGCCCTCCGAGCTGGTTATTACCTATGGAAAGCAAAATTGCGTGTTAATGGGGCCAAACAGGTGGGTTGTGCTTCTGATATGGCGTTTCTATGCGTGTCAGTTAAATGTCAGTGAGATTGTATCACTTACAAAAACATCTAACCTAAAAAGCTATTGAGGTCAAACTACTAAGCAAAAGGTGACCTGTATTAAATTGTTCAACCAAAAAGAAAATTCAGTTTTTTGTTTTTTTTTTAACTCTCTTTCCACTTAAGATTTTAATTTCAGTAGAACATTCAAGATTTGTAGCGGAAACGGGTACCTGGTGATTTAGAAATAACCAGCCCTTAAAGTAAAAAAGGACAAGCAAAACTAAATACCTGTGACTACTAATGATATGAGGTGAAGATTGTTTACAGCACTATTATAAATCACCATGGCTTCAGAAAAATAAATAATTAATTAAACAAATAAATAAAGAAATTAATTAATTAATAAAATAATTTTGCTCTAAGGAAAAAACAAAGTAACGTACATCTGACAGCCTGGTGTAAATTAATAGCAAATATTATATTTATTATACTTATTTCAACACTGAACATATCGCTTTAAATTCATTAACTAACTGCTGATATACTCGCATAAAATGATCTTCTACAGCATTTATTATTCTTAGTTGATGCTAAACTCACTGTTTTGAAACAGTTGAAACTGTGTTAACATTAGTAAATGAACTGTCAAATAACATGAATATTTTGTTAACATTAATAGAAATTGTTATACAAATATATTTCCATTTTTTCTTGTGCGAGTGAATGAATAAATTTAACAAACTAAAGCAGGGTTCACCAACCAACCCTGTTCCTGGAGAACTACACTCCTGCAGAATTCAGCTAAAACCCTGATCAAACACACCTGAACCAATTAATTAGGACCTGAAGCAGTACTTGATAATTACAGACAGGTGTGTTTGGTCAAATCTGCAGGAAGGAAGCTCTCCAGGAACCTGATTGGTGATTGTAACTATGCTAATTTCATATCTCTCCCTTAAAATACGTTCGCGCTTGTTGGAACATAAACATCAGAAGTAAAGCTGGAGATTTGATGACGCCAATGTTGCTTTTTCTGATGGACAGGTAAGGGAATTGACTATTATGGCAAAAACATAGCTTTATAACATAACTAATCTCATATATCAATCTTTTAAACTTTTGTTTTATCCATCATAAAACCCATAAACAAAAAATACATAATGGAGCTAATAAGAGCGGCATTATATAACTTAACGTTGTATGAACAGCATTGCATTCAGCATTATATTGAGGCAGGGCGAATTGTAAATAACATTAAGAACTTTTCTGAAGACATTAACTTCTCTTCAGTGACACGTTTATATTAAAGCATATTTAACGCTTGCACAAATCACGTGTATGGCCAATTTCTATATCAAAACGCTAACAGGTTCGGGTTTTTCAAAAGTCTGGTATAAGTTAAAACAAAATACTACAAAGACAAAGAATGAGATGAAATAATTAAGCTAATATTAGGAAACTGGTTTAGCTCAGTTGCTGTAATCGCACGACTGCTTAACCATATGGCCTACTAACACTCTACTTTTAACAGAAAAAACAAAAATTATCACAACTGAGCAGACTCAAAGTAAATGTTAATATTTGTTTCATTCTATAAAAGGTCTGACAACATCACTTCCAAATAAAAAAACAACAAACGGCTTTAGAGCTTATCACCCCAGAAAATTTTGATTGGATTTCATTTATTTTTTATTTATTTTTTTTTTTTTGTGATGGAAAATCATGGATATTCCACCATATACTGATTTCTTAAGTCTTCAAATGTTAAATCATTGATATGTTGATGTCTAAAAAGAATCTAAACATGTCTGAAAACATGGCATCTTAATTATGGCAGCATTTTTTTTTTTTTTTTAAAGGTAAGAGATGTCACCAGTGCTTTACAGAATAAAATACATTTTACTCAAACAAATAATTCTAAATAGTAAATAAAGTTAAACCTTCATAAAAAGTTCTGCACATTAAAAATTCAAACACGAAGCAATATATAACGTAGTAAAGCTTCTGTTAGTTAAGATGTTTATCATTATCAAATCACTCAGCTCACCTGCCATGGCTCTGGTGAGAAACATGCCGCCCTGTTTATTGAGTAGTGACACATCTAGTGTTCCTCCACCCAGATCCACCACCAGCACATTAAACACCTCTGCTTTATGTAGTCCATAAGCCATCGCTGCCGCCGTGGGCTCGTTGATCACCCGCAGAACATCCAGTCCTGGAAGAAGAAATGCACATGATTGGCACATCAGTAGCTTTTTATTTTTTAATAGCAAGATAGTAATAGTTTAATTGTAAGTGCACAAAGCACTCAATGAAGTAATATCAAATCAAGTAGTTACAGGGTTCATACGGTCATGAAAATCTTGGAAAAGTCAAGGAATTTTGACATGGCATTTTCCAGGCCTGGAAAAGTTTTGGAACTGAAAAACCCAAAGTTTCGGAAAAGTCATGGAAATTAGTTTAATAAATGTCTGTATACTTAAACATGGGTTAGTTGTCTTTTCTGTCCATGGCCAAACACATGCTCACATTATTACTGCTGTGTGAACATTATCGAAATAAATTTGAACATGGATCGTTTTTCTTATTATTTAACATGCATACATAGACATTACATGAAACTTTAGGTCATGAATATTTCCTTGTAGGCATGGGATGATAAGCGTTTTTAAGGTATACCGCGGTATGGAATAATCAAGGCTTTCATACAGCCACAATTTTCTCCTATACCTTTCCTAAGGTAAGTGTAAAATTTTTTTTTTTTTATTAACATTTTTTTTGTTTGTTTTTTTAGGAGTAAATTGTAAAGATATTTGTGTCTTTGAAACAAATGAAGACCACAGAAGTCAATGATTCACTTGAATTATTTAGCCTGACATGTTTACTGCCGCAAAATATTTTAAATGTTTCTCAAAATAAAATATATTGTGTTCAAACGGGAAAAATGTTTTGTTTTTTAGTCAGACATTTAAAAAGAATATATTTTAGAGCAGTAACCACCATATCGTGAAACTGTGATCTTTTTATCCAAGGTTATCATACCGTCAGAATTTTATACCGGCCCATGCCTAGAACCTTGTAGTTATCTGTTGGTCAACATTGCAGAATTGTGTGACCGACTCAAATTTGTGTGGGGAACTTCTTTGCTATTGGAATGACTGGATTTATATAACAAAGTTTCTCAAAGCAGTAGTACATTTGATCTGGTGCTTTATGATATTTATTTTACCTCTGAAAAATGTTCTAAATAGTTCTATAAGAGAAAAAAAAACAAATAAAATAAATAAAATAAATAAATTTAAAAAACGTAACACTTGTGTGGTTTGCTGTAAAAAAAGGACAATATTGAAAACCAAACTAATAGGAAATTAGTTTCATAATGCAGAAACATTTGGTTCTGCACCAGAACAAATCTTACAACAATTTGATTTTCTTTGCAATATCAAATTAAAATAACTTTTATATTTGCTGCTTTGCATTTTGAAGAAATGTACACAGCAGCACAAGGTTTAACGCAAAATGCAATCTCTCGATAGTAATCTATGCAACTGGAAATTTCACGAGGTAAAATATTTCCCCATGCAGACTTGATGTCAGACAGTTTTGACAGGCAAATGTCGGCTTTCTGCTGATCACTGCGCTGAATCCAGTTATAAACTGTTGTGAACTATTTTGCTTTAGCGTAAAACTGGAATAATTAGATTCTCGTTTAAATTCAATGTGTGAATCCTAAAACTTACCAGCTAGGTTAGCAGCTCTTATGGTGTAGTTTCTCTGCCTCTCATCAAACTCTGCCGGCACTGATATGACCGCTTTCTCAACAGGAACTCCCAGCTGCTTCTCAGCCATCTTCCTCATTTTCAGGAGGAGACGGGATCCGATAAATTCAGGAGTAACCGTGAAAGTGCTGTTCGTATTGACTAAAAAATCTGCACTGCCATTGTTGAATATCACCTGCAAAATAGCAATAATAATTTCAGTCAGAGACACAAGTGATGAAAGAGTGTAACAAATGAAAAAAAAATGTACCTTAAATGGGTATCTTGTGCTCTCTCTTTCTAAAGTCTCTTCATCGAAAATCTTCCCTATAAATCTCTTGGCATCGTAGATTGTGTTTTGAGGATTTATGTCAGACAGTTCCTGGCCCTCATGTCCAGAAAACACACCGCTCGGGGTGAATGACACCACACTCGGGATGCTTTTGCGACCTTTGTCATCTTCGATAATTTCAATCTCGCCAGTGCCAGGCTGAAACACCCCTACAGAGCAGAACGTGGTCCCAAGATCCAGCCCAATGACCCTGGGCTTTGGAGGCGGTAGATACTGCTGTCCCAGATACCCAGCCAGAAGTAGAGCCAGGATGACAGAACCTGAAAGAATAATGTTGACATTAATAAGCAATGTAAAGTAGCTACTGCTGTCTTGAGCTCCACTACAACACACATAGCATACAGTATCAGATGGCAATACCATAATAATTGAATTATATACCACATAAATAATGGTTACCTTATAGCAATCGTGAGCAGTTCCATTTAACGTTAAAAGTTTATGGCATGTGCCTATATGGTATACATACAAGTGTCACGTAGAAAAATAAAGATATCTTCTAGTATAGTGTCTAGAGCTAGATAGGTTGCTAACATGGTGTTTAGACCAACTGCTGTAACATCTGTAACGAAAGTCAGCTGGCGTATAAAAGCTGATTTTTCAGTCTGACGGCTTTGTGTTATGTCAGACAAGAACATTACATTAACTTGATTTCAAGCAGGCAAATAATGTAAAAGCTATTAGAGACTTTCACAGATGCGTCAGTTCTGTTTCTAGCTAACGGCTACATTGAGGGTTATTCTGCTAGAATTGATTTATATTTGCCGGTACGTTAATTCAAATTAACACTTACCTATCATTGACATTTCCCCAGCCATGTCTCCGACCCAATATGTATTGAGTAACTGTTTAAGAGATGTTCATTCAGTATCTGCGCCGACTGCGTGAACATACACGTCAACCTAATATGAGGTGTTCGGCTCATGGGGGTTGTAGTTCTTTTCATCAGCCTCAAGCGTACAACGAAAGTCCGTTTGGTACGCAGAGAACTACATTTCCCATTTTGCATTTTTAAAATGCAAGGGACTTTTGCACAATTTCCTGTTATCTTTATTTAGTCTCGAAACCAGATGTAACGCCTTATAAGTGCGCAAACGCTAAAACAGACCAAACCTGGACCAAACAGCACAAGTAAGTCATCAACAACGGTAACGACTCCTTCTGCAAAGCGAGCTGTATCACTAATCAAGACAAAAAATATATCACACTATTATATAGTATAATAAATTATATAATAAAATTACTTGTATACAGTAAAACAATTTTCTTATATGAAAATGATCTGTACAGCATTATATGAAAATGCAATATAATGCATCCATTATATTTATACAAAGAAGAAGAAAACGTACAATAGATTTTTTTTCAAGCTTTTTCAAATACAAATAAATGTCACTTTAGCAAAATTTTTCTAACATCAAAAGATGTTAGAGCAAAGATTTAAGTTTGGAAGTGTAGACCATTTTGTTAAGCTACACATTACTAG